>JABUQX010050679.1:0-27500 GCA_015478945.1 Trachelipus rathkii
ACAGCAACTGCTAAAGTAATTAAGAATTGGTAGATATTAATAACGGCATATGTTTTAGCAATTATTTGAAAAGAAAAATGCAGAGTAGAAGCAGCGTATTTTGTCTAGTGTTCGGCGCTCCAACAGAGTTAAGTTGCGACATTTTGCCAACATATGAAGACGTAATGAAATATTATTTGTTGGTTCGGAATGATTGTAAAGCGAAGGTAAATAACGTCAATTCACGTGTATCAGATGTCGCGGATAAAGTGGCAGAAAGAATAGAAGAAATTTGGCATACAGCCTCTCTTCCTTTTATTTCGCGCCAACGTGTAGTACAGATGATCCGCACATACAACGAAAATAACAAGAAAATAAATATTTTGGCATGAAAACATTGTCAACAGCAACTTTAGAAACGAAGCTTAAACACTTCCAGATAGACTCGCAGAAATTATTCGACATTTCTTCATGTAAGTGTGTTTCTTTTGGAAAATGTTCTTGCCCAAAGCATAAAAGGATCCCTGAAATGGAAAGATCTTTTCTTATAGACCAACGAACACTTAGGCAAATGTCCATAGGCACAGTTGATTTAAAAACAACGGAAAAACTGAGGAAACGAACCGAATGGAAGCAGAAAGAGGCGGAAGCATTGAGACGTAAAATAAACGTTTCTCCATCTGCTCCTCCATCTAGGCTCACATTTCCTGAACCAGATTCTGACGTGGATCCACATCCACATCATTCCGATAGTGAAACAGAATACTTGAAGCCTTCCACGTTCACATTGACACAATCTAAAGGGAAAAAGACGTCACGATCAAGACGATACCCAGAATTAGCTACAGCTTGCGACAGGACCGGAGTTTCAGATCGGGCTGGAGCCTTCATTGCAAGCGCTGTTTTTAAAGATTTTGGGATGATTAATGAATCAAATAAGATAAGAAGAGAGGAAAAATATTCGTACAGAGTATCAGCAAAGAAACGAAAGGCAGCTGGAACTACTGAAAGGACCTTATTTTGACGGAAGGAAGGACCAAACTCTAATGTAGAGTGTAGGGGGGAAAGATGTACCAGAAAACGATCCTGGAAGAACACGTTACAATGATTAAGGAACCAGGAAGCAAATACCTTGGGAATACCTAAGGGATGAACTTTGCATTTATGACATACCATAGAGGGAGTGATTTTACAATTCATGAAGAATAAGAATATTGACAATCAACAACTAGTAGCAATAGGGTGCGATGGAACAGTCATTAATACTGGCTATAAAAATGGCATAATTGCCCGTTTTGAGAGAGCCATTGGCAAACCCTTACACTGGTTTATCTGCCAGTTACACGCAAATGAGTTGCAACTCCAACATTTGGTGCAGGATTTGGATGGTGGAACGAGTGGGCCTAATGCATTTTCTGACCCAATTGGGTGATTTTTGACAAATTGTGAGAACCTCCCAGTTGTTAAAATTGTAGCCATTTCTAGCGAATTTCTGAAAATCGACAGAAACGAACTTAGCACAGACCAGTGGTACCTTTGGGATATTTGTCAAGCTGTCACAAATGGAAATTGCTCATCAGATTTGTCACAAAGGCAACCTGGAAAAATGTCTCATGCACGTTGGCTAACAACCGCAAATCGCATTATGCGTTTATTCATTATCTCTTCAGATCCTTCAAACCAACTTCAAACTCTGGCAGAGTTCGTCATAAGGGTGTACTCGCCAATGTGGTTTACAATAAAATTAAATCATTATTGCACGGATGGCCACGAAATTTGTGGAAAGCAATAAACATCTCGCGCTATCTTAAAAGAGAATTAAAGATTGTAGTCAATCCCATTATCCAGAAAAACGGCTATTCCTGCCACTCAGAAGCAATAATCCTCTCAATGATCACAGACGACAGACAGGCCATTCGAGAACTTGGACTACATAGGATTTTGCAAGAAAGAATGGAAAAAAAGAAAGAGATCTGAAACTACGACATTCCCCTGCCCAACTTCGAGGCAGTTTCATATATAGATGTCATTGATTGGGAGAAATGTAAATTGACGGAACCTCCAATAACATCTCCCTTAACAGAAGATGATGAAGTAGTAGTTATTTCATGAGAAATCAAGAGTACAACCGAATGTCTGACGAGTTTGCAGCATTAAAGTGTTGAAAACGTTTCCTTAAACTAGTAACAGAGGTTTTATGGCTGTGTGTGGAGAAAATAAGCGTGACTGTTTAATTAAAAGCAGAACAGAGTCGAGAAAAGCTAATGCCTTCATTTGAAACCAAACGCGAGTACCGAGTAAAACCGGAATAACTGCAAGGGCAAGGGAGTTAGTGCCCATATGGTTAGGTGGATGAGTGGGCACGGGTGGAACTCGCAATGCAGCCACCTCCCCGTGGTGAGTTCTGGGTTTTTTTCTGAATTTTAATACAAAAAAAGGCAGGCAGCTGTTCAAAAGAAAAACCCATTTAAATACACAGTATAACTATATTGATTAAAAATCTGCTAAAAAATCAAAATAAATTGGAAATTCTTTAAGATATTTATTTGTTTTTTTTTTTTGAAACTTTGCACACATGACCTACCCAATAGTGCCCAACTTTTCCGCATTAGGGCAAAAACGAAATCGAAAATATTTTCGACAACTTGAACAATTCTATCTATAAAACTTTTCTCCATGCAGCTGCACCATCATATCGTTGTCAAATTGTTAAGTTACTATTTATTTCAACCTTCTTTCTCTGATAGAGATTCTCCTTTTGTGCATTCAACAATCACTAAACTTAAGAACACTTCACGAACCACAAATATGTTTTCTTCGTCTCTTAAAATAATGTTTAACCTTAATTTGCGTTGATTATTAGGTTTATTATTTTTATAAATTAAAATTAAGAGGCTCAAGCCATTTAAAAAATTTTGATACCTTAAATAATTTGGGGAAGTTCAGACCACTGCAAACCCCCCCATAGCTACGGTCTTGTTCCTTAGTAAACATCTTTCTAAAAGATTGTGTGTTTTGAAGCGGCAAAAAAAATTTTTCACACTACAACAGCTTCCTCATTCATTAGGGGTTGGCCGTTCGCCCATTTGAGGAGTATGCTTGACATACCTGAGATGTTTCCCAATAACACGGAATCTCCTTTGAAAAGATGAAATCTAGCATGATCTCCTCTTAACCCAACTTACGTTTGCTCTCTCACAAACTTTCTCCATTTGAGTACTCTCTTTCAGTCCGTCTCAAAGATTTGCTGCGTATTACTTATCTCATTTTATACTTAGAATACACTCGCTATTACAGAACTCAGAGCAGGTTTGTTTCTTTGAATAATCCTCAGGCCCATAATATCTTCTATTATGAGGAGATCTCTCCTCTCTCTGTACGTCTTTCCACACCAATTCTCATTATTTCTCTGTTCAAGAACTTAACCTCTCATTGATGTCTCTCTCAGTATAATAGAATTTCGGATACATATGTTTTAAAGTTTGTCTAGAACCAAACAGAAACCAGAGCATAACCACACATCTTACTCTTTTCCTAAAATTTTGTGACATTCTTTCCGAAATACACTCGTTGTGGCTATCCTTGGTTCCATATTTGTGGCCTTTCTTGTAACCTGGTGTTAATAGAAACTAGTTTTATACATATATAATGATATTATTTATTTAAGTAGAGTATATTACCTATCACGATTTTATTCTATACTCATATTAAGGTGATAGTGCATTATATATAATTTGTATATATATTAATATATATTATTATATTATATATATTATAATATTATATTTATTATAATATATTAAATATATATATATATATTAATATATAATTTATATAATATTATATATTAATATTAATTATATAAATATATATATAAATATATATATATATAAGAAAAGGAATCCATTTTAAACTGATTGGATACTTAAATTGAGGAATTTATTATTAATTCCTAAATCATAAATATCTCACCACAAATATAAAATATCAGATCATTAATAGTGGCATAGTGTGTCCACATTCCAAGAAATACATTACTCCTTTGAGGATATCAAAGTGATTTTCTCGTTTCGTGGCAATGGCCAGAAGTGCATATCAGTAGAGCTAAATTGATTTCGATGATTCTCACTATCTCGTATCTATTACTTTATTATTATTATTATTATATTATTATTATTATTATATTATTATTATTATTATTATTATTATTATTATCATACTCATTCTGGTAGCTTACCATTTTGCTGTATCGTCAGTACTTATATGTAATTACTAGTTATTTATTCTAATAATATACTACTATTATTATTCTTATATATAATATTAGCTTTATAATATTTTTATTTATATATATTATATATATATAATATAATATATATATTATATTAATATATTAATAATATATATATAAATATATTATTTATTATTATATTATATTATATATATAATATATATACTATTATATTATTATAATAACTAACCACTTTTTTTTATAATATTATTCTCTATTACTATTTCTTTCTTTCTTCATTTACTTTCTCATCTATTTATATAGCCCCCTAAGATTGGGTATATTATAGGTATAATGATTGAACAGCTTACAAGCATCGGAATATAAGAATATAATAAATAAAAGCTAATAAATAGTAGGTGAGAGCATGAGTACAAATACGTCTCAAGAATAAAAGAGTTATAAGCTCTCAGCCTTACCGCCCTGCTCTACTCGCACAATTCTTCTCTGAAGATGTTAGTTGGAGCCTTCCGTCACACGCACAGGCAGAAAAATTACTCTATCCCTTTGAGAAGCAATCATCGGGACTCGGCGACGCGCGCAACCTCACTTATGTAAATCCGTCATGTAAGGGTTTCATCCACCTGGTGCCACTCACTGGTAGGGCTCACGCACCCATAGCTCATCATATTTTGACCCCCGCCATTTCTCTCCTATCACGCACCTTTATTCTCAGCCTCTGCCAAAGCTTACCATTCATTTGTTCTCTACTTCTAAGACAATGTGATCAGTGTACAACCAGATCTTCTATCCCATATTTTAAACTTCTTCTTCGGTCATCTCTAGACGGGGTAGGAGATGCATCCGGGCACAAAGGGGTGTTATATTTCCTCTCAATCACACGTGCGGTGCGCATCCCTCATCACCCATCCGCTTAACCCGAACGATTTCATTCTTCTTTCCACCGATGATCAAACCTCTCAACATACTTCATTTCTCTGTCTGTGCGAGTTTTACCGCATTTCGTTCACATCGCCAGCTGACATCTCTAAATAGTTCAATTCACTCACTTAAATTTTATCTCACCACCTATGAAAAATTTTGCTCCACAATAAGAATATGATCCCTCTTGAACACATATGTATATATATTTAGAATTCTTTAATATTTCAAATAAATTCATAAAAACGCACAATTAGTCATCACTACCATACAATAACCAAAGTAGTAAAATCACATTTACCCTCATGTAAGACTCTTAGAGCACTCATATAGATTCTTAGTCCCAATTATAACATATTCTCCACAACACGATTTAATGCTGCACCAGGCCACCTTCCTGCCTATTCAACAAACTTATTTCCTGACAAAACGATCATCATGCATTAATACACGTTCCCTTCATAATCCAACACATACCGCAAATATTTAAAAACTACAGGGACACTCGTTCCTTCTTCTTGCCATTTTTTATTCATCTAACATTCTATGTACCCAAACACACCGAGGACTGATCCTCACTCACAACCATATACCTCGGTACTCTTATCCTACATCTCGTGTTATCTTTCCCAAAACCTCCTCCTTTCTCTCTGACATTTACACCACTGACCAAATCTTCTACCAATCAGTCACTCTCAAAACTCTCTTCAGTACTCTCCACACAGAACCAAATCATCCGCATACAACTTGGTAGGGCACCCTCCAGCTCTACCTGGTCACCATTCTCCATAGCATTACTAAGCCACCCTCCATTTCCTGCCATTTCTTCTTCCACCTCGAACTTTCTTTCATAACCCCATTTCACTAATATACACATTTTGAATAACCAAGGGAGATACATAACACCATAACCCTTGAGTCTCATCATCCGCTTTTAATCCTAAACCTAAATATCACCATGCACCATTTAATTTCTATACACCACGCTTCACTATCGTCTAATAACATTAATTCTTATTGATTCCATATTGTTGATGGTTTACTTAGGCATACATCTTAATGTTATATATTTATTCACTAACTATTGCTGATACATTTATTAACCTTAACACCGACTAGATTCATATCATACGCTTGTGATAAATCCATAAACCTATAAATTATTAATTTTATTCTTCTTCTCCCTCATTTTCTCAATTACATTTGTCAGTTAGTTTTTGGAATTAATACAGTGTAACATATACTTACAATCCTAAACTGCACTTTTGTATCTTTCACCAATCAGTCCCTCTCAGTCTCAACTCGACGCTTCTCTTTCTACCATAAAATACCAGCATTAATACTCACTTCCCTACAACACTCAAAATAAACTATATTCCCCTATAATTTCTACAGTTCCCCTCTTCATCTCCCTTTACCTTATATATTATGATCTCGACAGTCGTATACTCAAAGAGGCGGTGTTAATAACCCCTCACTCTCCGTATTTCGTTTGAAGAGACACTTCTACCTCTAAAACGAGCCTCTATATACACAACTTCCGAATCCAATCAATCACCATCTCGCCTCCGCTCATAGATGATGATGTTCTACTAGTGAGTGTTACATCCTATACATGCAGAATTTAATACCTCAACTTTCTCACCGATACCGCAATTACCTCCTGTCCGTTTTTAATGATAAAGAGACCTCATGACCCAAAATATCCTTTTTTTATCCTTTCTTTTAAGAGCACCAGTCAAAGGAACCACCACAAAAGTTTCCAACATCTCCTCATTCCAGATTTACTATGGGTTTAATATCTTTGTGTCATTGCATTTTTCCTCATTTGTCATATTCATTACCACACAACTCACCTTCACATCTCTCTTCATCTATTCTTTGAACCCAACTAAAGCACCATTCCCTTCATTTCATATTCTATAGCAGCTTTCCCCTTATTCTCGATTCTCACCTCCCCCCTCCTTTTTCGCGCTGTGGTCCCTTTCACACAACAGTGAGGCTCCTATTCCTCATAGAGAGACTATGTCCTCATTCATCACCTCCTCTATCCAGAGACTGTTCATACTACTGCTCTCTTTTTTTCGTACCTACGTTGCACACCCTTTTAGTTATTTCTTTTTTCCATTCACTTTATATAAATTCTTTGAAATATTAATAGAAACTTACATCATTTTTGCTTATTAGTACATTCAACCACGCTCTTCTTTTTTTACTCTATTTAAACCTAGCTATTCATCACCTTTACATATCCACCATTTTCACGCTGTATAAATTACTTATTCCTACTTTTAAGTCATACAATAAATCAACTTCCTTTCCAACACCACCAGTCTAGAACACGCCATTCCTAGATAATATTTCCTGCTCACACAGATTTTTTTATCTCAGTAAAAATATAAATTTAAGTACACAATTCAAACCGATTTATCATTAAGCGAGCGCTCTTACATACTTATCCCTTAATATTCTCTTGCTCACTTAACTTCTCACTCTTTATTTTCCACACCAGCACGCATCCCAATTTCACATCTACTACACCCATAACTCAAATTTTCTCCTTTTCCATTTCATCCTTTGTTTCAGTCACAGCCGATAGTACAAATCAGAATACTCTTGCGACCTTTCTCAAATAAACGTCATCGCAATCACTCCGTCTCCTACTTGTGTTGAAAGCAGTTATCTCGACATTAAAACATCTAGAAGGTGTTCCTCTGACATGTACTCCAGCGAAATGATACCCATACGATGTCATACAAGATTTACGCGGCTCACGCGAAAAATGTAGAAGAGGGTATTTACTCTCGGTTGATTTACGTATCACATGTACAGAGGGCATAGGGATCAGCATTACCTAAGAGTCTAGCAGAGATAAGGTAAATGTACGGTTAGTAGGTGAGCCAAGCAGAATAACCGCACCGCACCCTTTAAGTAGACTTGTACGACACGACAGAACATACCAGTATGTGCGGGAAAAATTTACTCTCTTCTCCGCTTCAAGCAGCAGATTTTTTAGGACGATTATGTGCAGTAGTAAGTGATGTACTGTAAGGGTGTATCTAGAAGTGGGGAGGTAGACATATATAATTTTAAGTCATTATCTAGACATCATTATATTTTTTTTAGAATAGGCTTTATGTATTTCTAACTATAATGCTTATATATTTGTATAATATTCTTTTCAGATATATATATTCACATACTTAACTATATACTTTTAATAAATATAATATATATAGGTAGGTAGATAATATATTAACTAATATATATTTATTATTATATACGTAATATATATATTACGGAATTATTATTATATAACATGTCTCATAAATTCACAATATAAGTTTTATATTTTATATAAATTACATTTTATATATATTTATAAATATATAATAATTATTACAATCTGTATTCTGCGTAATATGAGGAGGAGTCAGTACTCATTACAATATTAATTTTAATTATCCAAAACTTTTATTATATTTTATTATGTTATATTTTTGATTTTGGTATATATTAATATAAATATTATAAATTAAGTATATATATATATAAATATAATTTGTAAAAAATAAAGAAAGATGAATATAAATTATATATATAAATATATTAATATATTTTGATATTTTATAGTACTGAGAGGTGGAAAAACACGTATTTATATTTTTTATATATTCACTTTGTCAGGAGTGATTTTAGAACAAAAACTCTTGAGTGTTTTGCAAAATTTAAGAAGGTGGTTCCATCATAATAAGGGATACTTTTCCATGATAATAAAATGTTTTTTACTAAATAAATTTATATTTATTTTTACTCAATATATTTTATTATACCTCATATATTATATATATATATAGGTGAATAAATATATATAGTATATATATATATATATAAAGTTAGCTTATAATAATATATATAAATAATAAATATACCATTATAATTACATCTATTCATTATTTTTTTTACTATATCTTATATATATATTATATATAATTATATATATATACTTAAATATGATTTGTATAGTAAATTTTGGTATGATATTATTATTAGGTAAATACAATAATTATATCACCTACTATACCTCAAATATATAATAAACCTAATCATACTTGCATAAATACTAATGCAGTAATATATATATATATATAAATATTTATATATAGTTGATATATTGTATATAATAATATATAGATATATATATATATATTATATATATATATATATATAAATAATATATATATATATATTATATTAATATATATATATATTAATATTATATATATAAAATATTATATATATATTTATATATAGATATTATAATATTATTAATATATATATATAATATTTATATATTATATATATTATTAATATCATTAATATTAATTATATATAATATATATAATAATATAATAATTAATTATTATATATATAATATATTTATAATATATATATATATACTAATTATATTAATATTATTATATAATATATTTATAGAGTAAATTATATAAAGAAACAATATTTTTATAATATATTATTTATTAATTTAATTAAAATATTATCTATTATTAATTTTATTATTATAATTTATAATTATTAATTTATATATTTAATTTATATTATTATTATTATAATTTTATCTATTTAATATTATTTACAAATGAATTATTGGAATAATTATAAAAAAAATTATTGCTTTTATATATTAATTTTAATTATATAATTATTATATAAATTAATTATTATAATTTATAATTTTATAATATAATTATATATATATAATTTATTCAATAATAATTTTATTAATAATATTTATAAATTATTAATTTAATATTAATTATATATATTATTATAATATATATATATATATAATTTATTAAATTATTATATTATAATTTAATTTGATATTATCAATTACAGGCAATTCTTTTTTGATTATTAAATACTTATAACTACTACTACTACTATAAAGTTATTATTACATTATACTTATAACTTATAATACTGAACATTATATACTATATATAATATACTACTACTATATACTATTATTTATAATACTTATCATATACTATAATTTACTATGCCACTTAACTATAACTTATATACTAATATTTCATATCTATAACTTATTAAATATTGGGTACCTCGCTTATATATTTTCATATATTTTAATAATGATAAATTATAAAAAACTTAAAATCTTTAATTATAAAATGATTTATAATAATTATGATATCATAATAGTATGTAAATGGAATAATCATGAATATATTATCAAATTAATTATTTTTTACTTTACCTATTAGTATACGTCCTTATTATTATTGAATATTGCCTAATATATCATCATTATATTTTATATAAGCTATTATAAAATTCTAATTCTATAACACTATACTTTATTACTAAACTCGCATTATTATTACCCCATAGTTTACTGATTCATGGTACTAATCTCATAATTATTATATTTATGCACTATTATTATTATTATTAGTTTTAATTATATCTAAATATTATTTCATTTGATATGGATTATTATTCTCTTCTCATTATATGAGTGTATCTATTCTTCTAATTCTTAACTCTATTATTGATTAGTTGTTTATTTATTATTATTGTTATACATAAAATTAATTATATTTATTTAATTATTTTATCTTTATTTTGACTTACATATTATTATCTATTTTATATATTATTCATTAAATTATAATTTTTCATTTTATTATTTTATAATGATTATTATTATTGTGAGGTGTTAGATTGGATTCAGCTCGCATGGTGAAAAGATAGATTAAATTTAATTTGTTCATCTACACTTCAACTCCTTCTCGACCTCGTGCTTCAAAAACGCACAAAAACTTCCTCATTTTGGCCAATTTTTTGAGCCCGTGTCGTTGAATACATTCTATCGAAATTGCATCGGCTTATTTTATTTTACTAAAACCTATATTTTCGCGCTCAACAGTTGAGAGGCTAACCATAAGATTTTTCTTACGTATAGTTAGTAGGCTACCGGCCTGTACAATGTTGCAGAACAAATCTATACTTAAACTCACCGACTTATCTCTCTTTGAAGATCTTTCAAGTGGACAAGGTTTTGGGACGAGTTCTACCTTATGTGAAATTAATCGAATTCCAGATAGTACCGTTTCTTATTCAAGTGAATGATAACCCTCGTTTTGTTGGATCAATCTTCTAAGAGATCACCCTTAATACCAGGTGTGTCTAAGCTATAAAGACGGGTAAATCAGTAGCTAATTGAATTATTTAGGAATATAACTCGTATGAGCAGAATATAACGTTATGTGATATCTATTGACAAGGACCACAACCACTTTGAGACGATATTTAGAAATTCATTTTAATAAAAACAATAATGATAAATTAATATGTACTGGTTCTTACCAAAGCGGTAAATCGCGCGTACCACAAAATGTCACATGAAATTATCTCACTAGCCCCGTGGAATGTCATTTGTGAGATATCACTTCGACTTTAATTACTGCATGCAAATATAGAACCTTTCCCAACAGTACCTAAACCAGTATTTCTCTCCGATCTCCATTTTTTATTTATATCGCTTATTATTACTTGCTCATTACTTTTATATTTTGAGAACTATTGACTCATGTTTATATCTTAACTCAATTGTATTATACTAATTCTTTTGCTCATTAAAAAATATTAATCACTTTCGGTATTATGACATTTCATTATATAATATATATATAGTTATCTATATATATATATTATATATATATAACTATATTATATATATACTATATATATAATATTAGGGATGTACAGATATATACACTTGAAAACTATCTACAGGTCTAGTTAGTATCCGAATGGGGAATATAATAAGCCGTGTATAGCATACAATTCACTTCTTTGATATCACGATATACATAACGCACACGACAATTTTAGTACTAAACCAATTAATACTTACCCACTCGAAATTACTTTATTTATATCAATATAAGCGATATATTTCTATATTAATTATATAATTTTAGTAATAATAATAATATAATTAAAGGTTCTTAATTCTTTTATTTGGTATATTTTTATATATTAGTTATTATTTATTATTAGTGAAAAAAAAATAGACTTTATATATATATATATATATATATATTATATATATATTATATAATATTCATTTGCTACTGATATAATTACTAAATTACATATATGTTAATAAAGTATTATTACTAATTAATATATATTTTAATAATACTTTTCAATCAATCTATATATAATATTATTTTTAAAATATTATGCTTATAAGAAAATTAAATATATAAAATTTAGTATAAACATAAGATGTTTTTAATAATTCACGAAAGAAACTAATTTATTCATATTAATCAAACTATTTGTAAAGATTAAACCTCCATTTAGGTAATAATATAATATAATTATAAAGAAAAAATTCATAGGGATAGTAGTCACCTAAATATATCTATATACCTTATATATATATTTAAATATTATTATGATTAATATTATATTATATATTCTTTATATATATCTTTGATATATTAATATATTTGAAAATTATACTCATTTTATATAAATTTATTATATTATTCTTTGGTTTGATTGTTGGTTGTTATTTGTAAATAAAAATTAATTATATTCTTTTCTTTTATATATATGAGCACATTAAAAATCTTAAATTATAATGTTCCAAAACAACACGTTATTACCATGTACTTACTTGCATATAATACGAATATTATCAGAAAAAGTTAGATATATAGGTCAAGTGACTTACAATAATATAATTACGCATTAATCATTAATCTAACTCATCTGAAAAAATGAAAACTCTCTCGTGACATTATGAACCTTATAGTCGATTCTAGTTCTCAGTGGAACACATTATCGAAATTCAGTTAGACAGCTGGGATCTCTTGTAGTGAATGTACTTAAAGTCAAATGAGTATGCCGTGATTATGTTAATTAGTCGAAGAATAAATTCTTAAATTGTCAATAATAAGACGGATAAAAATAGATGAATATCTCGAGAGAACTGACTCTGCGAATAGGTAATAATATCACATATATTTGTAACCTGTCTCTAACTTGTTTACAAGAGACACTTATATGATTTTAATTTATGAAGAATATCTCTCTTACCGCATTTTTATACAATAAATTAAGTATCGAGAGGATCATATGATAAATCTCTTTACCTTCTTACTTGATTTACCAGTATGCAAAACACCGGCATGGCGCACTCATATGCTTTTGATATTACACACCTAAACAGACGACACTTTTATAATAGGGTTTTAAAGAAAAATAATTATTATAATATAATAATATATAATATTCTGTATATATAATAATAATACACTAAATATTACTACTATTTAACATTCAATATAATTAACAACCAATATTGGCTATTTTAACAGATAATAAAGCCACAAGATTCATTAACATTTTGAATAATATTACTCAAAACCCTTATATTGCATTTAAAAAAACATTAATAAACACACATAATTAATTAATATAATAAAATACCAAATAATAACACCTATCACAATTTACAAAGTACTATGCACACTAAAAATTTAAATTTTAAAATTATCATCGATTGAGACGCCACACGCAGGTGACGCTCATATATATATATAATATATATATTAATTTAATTATATATACTAATATAAATATTCATTTTCCCCTATTAGATAAATGTTCATTTCATTTTGAGCTATTATACAGACCTAGATAAGCAAAAAGATCTAAAAATATCATAAAATTATATATTATAATGCGAAAGATATTATATCTCGATTACCTCTTTTTTGCTTGTGTACTTGTAGGTTTACGCCTAGGTTCGCCATCCACTCGCTAATCTTAGAAAATCAAATAAAATAAATGATGTATCCATTATTATCGAATTAACTGTTGGTGGAGTCATAGGTCAAAGTTAGTTACTACACATTTTCAAAGGCAAGAACCGAATAATCTGCGTATTTACTCGTTTCTCGAACCGAAACTCTGTTCGCAAGAAATCTCTAAATTTTTATATTTCTCAAAATCGAAATACCCTATAAACCTGTGAGTATAATCAACGGCGAATCCTCTATTTTAGATTTGGTGCTTCCACACTATACGAAATTAATATAATTCTCACCTCAACACACTTATTTATCCTCACATAGAACGTTAAGTGATGAAAGATTAACCTATATGAAACATTAAAAATACTGATAATAATGATAATCAATATTCAATCTAATATAGGTGCGAAATAAATATGGTAATATTCATATAAGAGATTAATATTGTGGAGAATATAATAGGATAATAATGGAGAGTAAATTGATTGTAACGACGTCATCATTCAAAGTTTAAGTCTCGAAAAACCAGCGTTTTCATGGCTGATTGTTTACGCCATTCGTAATTACAACAAAATATTAACAAAGTTTATCTTTATCTTGAGATGAGCCGGCTTGCTGCAATGATACACCATATAAATAGAAAATGAAAGTGAAATATCACTGAATGCACTCACAATTGCCAGGTTGTTGGCGTTTTAGTACAAAATCATCTCCTCTTTTTTTAAATTGGCGGTGCAACGCTAATGTAATTTACGTGTATTACTGCACTCATAACAATGGTTTATGTGTCCACTTCCTTTGAAGGCATAATAGTGGGTGTACACATACTGTGCTTTGTATGTATTCCGTGCACTCAAAAACAATATGATCTTCAATTTCCTCACTTCTCTCTGCCAGTGCTCCTTCTTCGGTATGCGATAGTCTTCTGATAATGGACTACTGAATGTAGTTCTATCGGGCAATAGATCTGATCTGCTCAATCGTTGGCTCATAGTACAGACATTATTTTCACCCTCAGTGCATTGTGGGAGGATATAATTGTCATGAGACAACACTTTGGATTCCTCGGAAAGACAGTGATAACCAGAGTAAGTGCGGTTGTGTGTTGTGTGTCAGTCTCCGGTCCACAAAATATTAAACTATTTTATTTTCAAACAAAAATAATTTCTGTGTCTTTTCTTCATCTTTTAATTTTTTTGTTGTAGAACCATCTATTGCTCGGCATTTTCCTTTGAAATAACAAATACACTTATGTAATCTACTTCTTACATTCCAGACCTACACCCTTTCTTTCTTCGTTTTTATCTCCTTTTCTCTCCGATGAGTTACTTCTTCCATAATAGCGGTACCATTTTCTTTATGAGATGTTACTGTGTCTGCTATATTGACCACTCTCTTCTGTGCTGGCCAACTCCGATACTCATTCTTCTTCTTGAGCAAACAGTTTCACCATATGGTGTGACTTTCACTCGCTCGTGAGATATGCACTCCTATATTTTCACCATCACAATCTTCGTCACTCTACAATTCAATATCTCACTTCTTTGGTGAGCAATTCGCCTCTCTCACTCCTCCCTGCTAGTACTGTCTGTCTCCTCGCACATAAACTTACGTTTAATTAGACTATTAACCTCTCTCAATGCCGCGCCCGATGTACTTCTCTACCTAGCATCGTGGATTTCCAAAGAAGCCTTCGGTGCGCATATCTGCACTCTCGAAGACATTACTATTTCTTGACGACTAACATTGAACAACTCATCTACTTTCTGCTCGCCGCTCTCAGCGTCACATCTTCACTTCATTATTATCGCAAAAAAGATATATATGATTGCACAATTGCTCTCTCTTCTCCTCACTAAACAGGGTTAGAGAAGGCCGTTTGCGTGACTTATAAGCCTCTCGTTTTCCCCAACTTTATCCTGAACGCAGTTATTGGGCGTCTTGTATTGGAATCTAGAACTTGACTTTCCGAGATTAATGAGTGTACTGGAGGACTCGTTGATACTTCTCACCTGACGTTTCCGGCATACTGTGCTCAAACTTGCCTTTACACCTACCACTCTTTAACTTCGTCCTCTATATTGTGAGTACATTCGTATCTTCTCGTTTACCTTTTAATGGTACTTACCGGCTCATTAAGGTCTATGTTCATTGAAGTGTCTCTCACCATGGTCATAAAGCTCATTCCCTCTCTCACGCACACAGAGCCACTGGATACCTGGCCCCACCTCTCTACACAAAAATCTGCGGCTGTGGAACATGTGCTATGTTACCTATATCACAATCTCTCTCTCTTAAACGTGGAACTCCTTTGAATCAGACTGACTCTTTGTGTGTACTCCGCATCGCTCCGATGTCATCTCTACTATACATGTATTTCACTGAACACTCTACCATTTCTCGTGTCATTCCCTTCAACACTTATAATACTCAACTTTAGTCCTTTTGAGGGTTTACTTATGACTTGCTCTTCCTTAGTAGAAACGTATCTCATCTTGTCTGGCGCTCAAACATTGCACCAAGTTCATCACATACTCATAAAGTGATGGTGATTCGGCCATGGTTCTCGGTGTGCCTCGACATCTCTCATACCTAACAGATAAGGTCAAACCGATTGTAGCAGGCCACTAGACAGTATTCATTCTCCGTGCCACCGACTTCACTTTCATCTCCCAAACTTGCCATTCTCCTAGTTATATCTAGTACAATTGATTAGGTTCCTCTTGTGAACCTTCTTCAGCAGCTCGTACAGACGCATGGGGACTCGATGCTTATAGGCTACTATGTCGAACGGGTTCGACCTCTACCATTGCGAGGCTTTCCTCGACTCTAGTTCGGGTTAACGGTTCCCGAGCAGAGTACTTAGGCATCGAATTAGTAGGGCAATGCTCCTTTCTGATGCATATCGCGCTAAACCAAATACATAATCATCGCACACTCGCGCAAAAACAAGATTTACCGCGCTCGGTTGGTGTCTTTTTGCCATGACATTAATGCGGTGTATGCTTCCTCAATCATATTGCAAGTGTTAGTCGATCACTGTACCGTTTTTAAGCACATAAAGTGGATATCTTGCATACGAATGCTTAATCGCTTATGCCATACATAACGCACTCAATTTGCGAAAGTTTCTCTCCGCACAAACCACTACATTTACATCCGAGGGCAGGCGTAACGTTGTGTGGGACGGCGTTTTTGACTTTAAGCCACATTTCATCCGATACGGCCTCCACGTTACAGAGATAGCGTGTGACGTCTCGTCTTTATCTTTGTCACGGCTTCTCTAGACTCATCCAGAGTTTCGGCTTTCATCTGCTCGCGTATTCGGGGCTTCACAGTGCCTAGTTTACCAGAGACTCGGAGGCTTCGTGGCTTCTTTGTTTCTTCCTTTTGGTCTCTCCCGCGGTGTTGTATTCGTGTCCCAATTATCTAATACGCTTCGAAGATAAGGAGGGGCTATGACTAATTCTTGAGTAATTCACCTTCTTGACATATACCCTAACAGACACCCTTCCATAAATGTGCGCGCACGTGTCTTCCTTTAGAGACTCACTGTTAGCTGCGAACGATGTGTTTCTGCTGTGCTCGCGCAAGTCATTCCACCTCCTGACTCCCTGCTTCAATAGTTAGGTCTGCTCGCCGGTGTTTGTTGTGTTGCTTATCTTTTCTGATCGCTTGTTGGAGTAACCATTGGCTCCCTTAGAGACGTCCTCATAACTCTAATTATTATTCAGTCGTGATATTATTCCCGAACGACTCTGTGATTTCGCCTAGCGTGACTATTTGCTCGTGCGATCATCAGACGTATTGCACTGCTTTCCCATTGTATCTCCTGCAACTTGATACTATCATCCGTCTGGTGTTCTGGTCCTTGTTTAGAAACTAACCTTATAGGTATACGGTTGCGATGCACAGTTCTTTATCATTGGCATCGTATCTACACAACAGTACTCTCACACCGAGAAAAAATTTCGTAATCTCATGGCGGAATCTCCATCGGGTGTGCAGATAGAGTACTTACGAGCTGCATACCTCTAACCATCTCATACTTTAGACGCATGTCTCATATACTACACATATAGCTAAAATAACTCTTCGGGTTCTCGTCTTCCGTCGGTGTTATAGTTTTAGTTTATAATACTTTGTATCAAGATCACGCCATCTCTGCTAGAAGGCCCGTACCTCTCCATAAAGCACATATTGTCTTAAATCATGGAAGACGTATGCCTCTTAATTCACTTACAACGCTTCAGTCATCTTTATTATGGAATCACTGACAAGCTTTGTGTCCTCTTGTTAGATAACACTGCCAAATATTGTCGCTCCGCTTTCTCTACTAGTGAGAGTGGATCATAACAGTTACGAGTTCGTGACCGGGCTTGTTTGCTCAAACATTTATATATATTCGTTCAATTATACCATTTTCTATATCTTTCGATCACGATGAACAGGTGGAAAGCTCTCTCGCACACACTAGTTGTTGACTATGGATACTTACTAGCCATAAGGAAGTACTCTGGCCTGAATCGCAGTCAGCGCGCTATGAGCTGGTTACGTCCTTTTACCCCGAGTGTTGACTGGCTCGATAGTTCATTGAGCGCATTCAAAGCTTTCTCTTGTAGAGGATTTTTTTCCTTTCTGGTTTCTCTTATCGCGAGTCTATGTACTCCGGGTCTCTCATATTTACTCTTTTGCAGCTTCTTTGGCTATCGATTTTAGAGCTTTGGCTTTGTCCATCTACTGGCCGTGCTTTCATAAAAGTTCTCCAGAGCTTAGCTTTCTCTCTTTCATTTTTTTAGTATACCTTTCTCCCTTTCTCACTTTTAAATACAAAACTGTTCTCCTCTAAAGCTGCTGCAACCTTCACTTCTCCTCCAAATCAGCGGGTGAGTGGTGAGTGTGTGTGAGGGTGGGTACCCAGTGCAGCAGCGAGTTCCTTACCCGAAAAAAGCCGACTGGCAGATTTCTATCCAATAACCAACTCCTCTAATCGAGCCGACTTAGATGAAGCGCAATCCTTTATGATTGTTGTGTTATTACACAAAACAATATTATACCAAGAGTGAGATACGGTTTAACTAACTCGAATGCATGTTCTCCACTCTTCAGTCGCATAGAAATACGCCTCAATTGTCCGTTTGCTTTCTATCAAATGCGAAGTTCTCTTTACAGCACTTTGCCTTCTATTGATAACTCTTGAAAACAGATTATCTAACCCGCAAAAAATTGACTAATGATACATTAAAATGGTGAATGATTTTCTATTGTCATATGAGCCTGGCACTTATTATTCTTATAAGTAATGTTGTATTTTGAAAATAATAGAGTGATATTATAGTAATATAAATTATTCTTTTAGTAATTTATCTCAATTGATATATATACTCAATATAATTCATTTTGAATCATTACCCGCTTTAGTGACATTTTAATAGGTTAAGATTCATATTATATTTATTATTTTGTATAATATAGATAAGTATTAGTAGACATAATTCTTCATGTAGCTTATTTCCTAAATTTTCTATCAGTAGAATAATAATAATATATATAATCAACTACTCATTATCATAAACATTACAAATACTAGAACTATTTTATTAGTATCTTTACGTTTATACACATCCCTGCAATAATATAATATTAGCAACAAAGATTCAAGTCTTATACTCCGTCTAGGCAGGGGCAATATACGCACCTACTATGGTGGCCAATATCTTGAACGCATTGTGTTAACGATGGTGTGAATAACCCAAAATAAGAGCCCAAAAGCTAACGACAGTACCCAAACAGGATTGGGTATAAATTTTGTGAGACTGAAAGATCCGCCGGTTGTCCGCTTTTATTATCGATACACTTAGTTTTAAAATTTGAAAACTCAGCCCTAATTTTTATATCCACCCAAGCTCATCCACCTCAAACACATTAATACATCTTTCACACAACACCCGTAATCTATAAAACAAAAAAAAAACAGCTAAACTCCTGTGGACTTACCTATATTGACAATAATTTTAGCACACCATCTATAGACGCCAGCAACTTTAGCATTGACTGTCGACGCACTAAAAAATTGACACGCCTCATAACACTAGGTAGTAATACAAAATATATAACTTGTGCATCCACGACAAGAGAACAACGAAAAACAGTCAAAAAACACGACTGGGATAACAGAACAACATTTTGCACACAAGTCCAAGTGAAAATAGTATTCACTGACATCATGGTAAATAAACCAAGAGCGATCCTTCTCAGTGTGGTGAATAAAATTGACCTAGAGGTTTGTCAATTAAACCTATAGTATATTATATATATATAATATATATAAATATATATATATACTATATATATACCTATATATATATATATTATATCATACTATATTATATATTAATATTATTCAATTATATATTATTATATATAAAATATATACTCACGATATATAATAATACAATCTACGACGTTATCTATAAATTATTATATTTCTATAGTTCTGCTATAATAAATTATATTTCTAATTAAACAGATCAATTTAATATATATATAAAAAATAATTAAAATCACTTAAATTATTCATAAATTACCCTCAAGTGTCTTCATTATTCCCTCCTTATATCCATATTATATAATATAATAACTAAAACCTCGGAACATAGCTTTTGAGGTAAAATAATATAAAACTATAAAAAGTTATTGTTTTATATATATATATATATATATATCCCCCATAATACGCCACTAATTAGAAAAAAAATACTAATTACGTCATTTATATATATCAATTTAAAACATTAAATCTCGAGTATATATATATATAACGACTATTATTCCATATATATTTGACCTCTCCGCTCTCGCAATTAAAAATAAGAGCAGGTTAAAAATCCTTTGATTTTACCCAACAAATCCTATCCAACTTATATCTAATCCTTTTCATAACAGGATAATCAGTATTTTATCAACCCGACGGGTTCAATAGTTATTAAGTCCGTGCAAACAACAAGTAATTAAACTCAAATTGAGAAGCCCTCCACTTAGTTCTGGCAACAGTGATATGAATCCCACCAAAAAGATACTTTATCAAACCAACGCCCCTTTTCGTGGGTGTACTAGGCATTGTTTCGTTCAAAATGATATCTCTCACACGACATCATTTTGGGGGCTATAGCAAATGTGCAGCGAACAAAAAATAACGGGTGTACTACAGGGCAAGTTCTCTCATTCTTATATTCAGATAATCACAAGAAGTAATTTAGCAACTGTTAAAACAATCTCAAGTTAATAGAGAAGATTTAGATTTTAAAAAAAACACTCAAGAAAGTACATGAGCAAAATGTCTATTATCCAAATTTTATTATAACTTTTTTTGTTAGGGAAGAGGTGAGAGATACGGATAAAAAGGAGATAATAAAAGGATATAAATGTAGTCATAAAGCTTACTCTATCGAATCTGTTATTAAAACAAAATACCCATTGGCAGGGACCCTGACGTTGACAATTGCCCAAAATGAATCAAACACCTATTTTATATTTGCCTTGCAAAACCTATATTGACGTTAACGAGAGAGAAGATATCACCAGAGAGGGATCTTATTGAAGTAGGAGAGACTACCCGGCCTGAGATACAATGAGAGAGACGAGGAGATGATGTTTGCGAAAGAAAAATCGATATATCTCTCAAACTCACCCGACTGCGATATGCTCTTCTTTTCGACAGGAGAGAGAGAGCTCTTCAAGAGTGAACAACGGTGTTGAGACCCGAGTTCTTTAACCATTATGTTTGAAAACAATTCAGCAGGATAAGTACCTTTCTTATCAGTGAACTGGAACCCGTTTGTGATCGAATCTTTAAGATCCACTAGAACCCAATGATCCTGTATATAGACTGATAAATGAGAAGTAGGCTAATTGAATAGATGATGAAGAGTGGAAATGAAGAGAAGAAAATACGAGCGATTTTCGAATATATATGACCAAAAGAGAATTCTTTCTCCAATCAGATGATTATTTAATAGGAATTTTGAATCATTTTTTTAAAATTTAATTATTTCTCAAATTTTAAATTACCTAGAGAGTCTATTTTAATAAGAATATTGACAAAGTGAAAAAAAAGAAGATTCGCTAAAAAAAAATCCTGGTCTATTGTGATAAGCGAAACACTCAGATAAGAGTATAATATGATTATATAAATATCCTTTAAAAAAAAGACATAGTATTGAAATAATAAATATATAGCAGTCGAAATTAGTAACTTGTACAGAAATTATACTCTCATAATAGTAATTAATTAAACGACACTACATACTAGCAAAAAATATGATAATAATTAAATTAAAATAAAAATCCCCCACATAATAATAATAATGAACTAATACATAATAATTAAATAATTAATAATAATTAATAATTAATAATAATGATAATAATAATTACAGTAAAAAGTCTATCATAATTAATAATAAATAATAAATTAAATAATAATAATCTACAAGTAATAAGAATAAAGCAATGGAAGTAGACTAGATTCTTTAGAAATTCAAATATTTCTGATCATAACTCAAATTTTGGAAATAAAAGGTAAAATACTGAAAGATAATATACCCACAACCATTTATAGAAACACCAATTAGAGATTTAGAGTTTGAATTGATACTAGCTTCTAACTGGAATAATAACAAAATATAATTAACATATATATACATAATAAAGATTATATAATACCGAAAAAAAAAATTAAAAGAAAAAAAAATGAATAACATACTTTAACTTATATAATTCTGTAAATGAAGAGTTTTATAAAGTAAAAAATCGAAAACATTACAAAAAGCACATCTAAAATTAGAACATATGAACAACTAACGAGAAGATAAGACGGATAATTTTTCTTTTATGGTAACTTTTATATATATATATAAGGATATTCACGATCTGAATTAATGCAGAAATTTGAGCAAAATGAATTGGAAATTCATAAAAAAAATATACCACAAAAAGAAATTGGGTACATACTTATCTCCTTACTATAACTCCCTACTCTATATGTCTATTAGAACTATAAATTTTTGTTCTAACATACGAATCAATATTGCCTTTACATTTTGATTTTACTCTTAATTTTATAGTTTTTAAATTTTAATAACTTAAATAATTATCAATTTTGAATTTTCACAAATTACTCTCTCCAATGTGCATATGGATATAATAAATAATATCGATAAATAAATAATATATATTAAGTGAATTAAGTGCGCGAATATTTCAAATAATTATTCAAATAACATTTTAATTATTCTTGATAAAAATTAATATTTATATAAATAATTATACTATATATATATTATTATATAATTAATATATATATATATATATATATATTATAATATATATATATATATATAAATATATAATAATAGTTACAATTATGTAAATATGTCTGAATATTTATCTCACAGTTATATATATATATATATTACTATATATATATAGTTAATATATATATATATATATATAATATGTATAGAACAATGTAATGCTCTCATATAACGTCACATATTACTTGGTTTCTCAGTAAATCTTAAGTATGATTTGTCTTAAGATCACTAAAATGATGTTATAGTCCCTCGATCGGATATAGTTATATAATTATTTTAAACAAATTTTAATATTATCAAATAAATAATATTGAAAAATTTATTTTAAAAAAATATTCATATATTCTGTGATTTATATAAATACAATTATTTAATTTCTCATAGCTAAACCTACTAATATATGCTTATTAATATATTTTAACAAAAAATACATATTTTACACTATGTATATTAATAAAATAAACTACATACTATACTCATAAATGATTAAAATACTCTTACCTTGTTACTATTTGACATATATTGTGCAAACCACTCCGCAGACTTTATCATATGCATTGCATATTTAAATCATAACCAACATACGACATCTTTTATATAACGGTTTAAATGCAAAATAATTATATATATATTTACTATATAAATGCCGGAAGTTGAAACGCACTAAAAAAACTACATTATAACAACTCAACTTTAAGGAACAATACCATGGTGCTTATATACAAAGATATAGCAAAGCTAGCGCACTATCGATATTTTTTTACTATATATAGGTTAATTTTGTCCGGTAATATTGCATTTTAAAACAATTAAATTAAAACACATATTGTAAATAATGTAATAATAAATCAATAGCAAAATTTAACTCAACATTCGCTGTTCTTATTGTAAACATCAAATTTACATATAGTAAACACTAATTCATCACCTCATTTAAGAGGTCATTTTGAAGAATTTTCTATCTTCCGTACAATCTATGCATCAAGAGCATGTGACCATTTAGAAGACGGCCCATGACCTAGATCTAGCTCCATGTTAATTTATTGAGGCGCAACAGAAAGTTGTCCAGAATGTCCTACAAAAAACAGCACCAAGGAAATGGCTCTTATCTTCTTCCCTGAATGGTTTCCTTGAGGATTAGTGATGTCTTGGGTCTTCCTGCGTACACTCAGTACCAACTGTAAGCACATTTGATTTGACGACAAGAGAAATCACATAAAGTAGGTGCTAAGCAAAGTATTAGTCAATCACAATTATAGGAACATATTGATATACAAAATTCCCTCTCGGGTCAATGAGTCTCTATAACGCGCTTCGTTCTCGACTTCCATCATAAATTCTTTAAAATAATAAATAAAATGATGTAATAATTACACAAAGCTTATTGTAGTCCTCTCTTAGTGTTAAAAAGCAAATACAGTTTACTTTGTACGAACACTTTGCATACGCACGCGAAACTCGCGAAAATCTGGCTCCTATTTACTGTTTCATCCAATTCTCTGAAACAGCTCCTGTTCGCCCACCCACACTATTCCCAGTTTTGCTTCGTGACCTAGTGGTATTTATATGAGAAGTATGCAAAAAAGACCGGTGCATCTCTTTACCACTCTTTGTGGTTTTGCTCCGAGCACATATAACAAACAAGAGCTTATATTACTCTATAAAATTCGCAGCGGACGTGAAAGTCATCCACTCCAATTTCTATTAATACGTAAGTAATAACACTTGGTAATAACCCACTTCATAATAAAAACAAAATAACCTGATGAGATTCTCATTAGTAATAATAAATAGATATTATAGGCTCACTATTCAATGCAAGTCAATGAATTTCCATCTGTGATATAGAAATATATATTATATATTTTTATTTACAGACTTGCAAACGACGACCAATCAAAACTCGCGTTTCAAAGTTAAGTCCTCGAAAACCAGGTTTTTCCTCTCGGAATGGATTGTTTACGCCGCCTATGAATACCAAAAAATATTAACCAATGCTTTCGTTACATGATGGAACCGAATTACAAGTCCGCAATCGAGAGTACACCATATACATAGAAAATTAGTGATAGAAGTTGTGCACTTAGGGAATACCAAGATTGTGACAATGACTCGTACCCCATTTGCTTTTACAATACAGTAAAGGTGATGGGCCTTAAACATTATGATTGATTATGGTTGTTTTCCGTTGTGTACATGACGAGTCTATCCCAATTCCCAATATGTTATTAAAGTAATACAATCTAGATATATCATTATGAAGTATATCAAATTAATACATTCATAACTCATATTAACTAAAGTGAGGAAAATAAAATTGAATAAGTATGAACTATATTAAATATCTTAGAAATAATAATAAGTGATCATATAATAATAATAAAGTGAATAATAATAATTATAAATGAAATAATATACTATTAATATATAAATAAGAAGTACATTATTCTTATTGGGAAATTCCTTCTTATCCACTAACTTAATATTACTGTCTTATATGAACGAAACCCTCTGTCAAACTTCTGTTAAATTCCTTGTTATTAATTTGAGCAGCTCCTCATTCTTAAAGTATTGAAACGGACCTCTCACTAACCTTTTAAAATAAATATATAAGAGAGAGAAAATAAGCACCAAATAATTTCTACAATCACCTAATCGATTAGTAAATTTAGATCCCATTACTAGTACTCTTCTGTAATTTCCGGGATATACCGAGGGGAACTGACTTGCTGCTCAATAGAGCGTCTTGGACTTTGCTGAAACCTTACTCTTCTTTAAACGCTCTTCGGACCAGCTCACCTTTCGTATGGCTAAACTACTGGGACGTTCTGAGTGACTTGGGCAGTTATTACTTGCTGCTTTGCGATTCTTCACTGTTTCCATACTTTTCGTAGTGGTCCACCCAGTTCTGAATTCGGCTTTTGGAGGGGGTCTTCTCACTTAAAAAACATATTTGATAGGGTTCTGGATTTTTTTTTTTTAACGAGTTTGTTTTGTAGTCTTGTAGCAATGTGTGACGCAGTATATTCTGTGCTCGAGCTTCCAATGAGGTCCAGTTGTGTTTACAGGCGTTTCTTCTGCCATATCCTGCAAAATAAGGGTGATTAGTGAATGATTGTAGGAGATATCACAAAAAATCCGCTCGCCCCATTTATATATATAATATATATATATATATATATATATATTATTATAATATATATATATTATAAATTATATATACAAAAAATCGCTCGGGTATATATATATATATAAATATTATATATATATATATGCAGTGGACACCTGCAATAATTTTAAGATACGGCTTTCTACTTAGTCAAAAGGGTTTAAGCTTCATCTAATTACAATTTTCAAATGCATTGACAGATTGACAGTTCATTTGCTTTGCCAACTATTGCTTCATTAATTTGTCCAATACATATATAAAGAAATATTACTCTCAATTGAATTTCAAACACCATTATTAAAGATAGTTAATTATACATTATTTGGCAAAATATTTGAACTAAAATTGTAGGAGGTTTAAAACTTTAAATATATTGCATCGACATTGTAGTTTTGAATTTTTTTAAAAATGTTATTGATATAAAAGGGTCCAAACTTTGAGTGTCATGATGCCAGGGTAAGTGCCACTATAAAACAACACCAATAAAGTAAACTTGTGTGAACGAATTTAATTCATTTACAAGTTTTACGAGGGTAAGGAATTTCCTCGTTGTGTTTTAAATCTCACTATTATGATGACTTAGCGAATAGTAAAAACACAAAAAACAAATAATAAATACTGGAAACAACTTGAGGAAAAGTTTAATAAATGATATTATTTATACAACCTGTTGAAAAACTGAAGTTGTGACATTAAGTTATCATATAGGGCTATGTCATTTTTAAAAGTGAATATGAAATGGTGATTCCTGGTTTTCAGCAAACTTTGTGGAGTCGGTCGCAGAAATATTAATTATTTTTATCATAAAGAAAACTTCTAAGGGGGTAAAATTGTTTAAGAGAATCCACAACTTCTTTTTCACCTCCACAATTCTTTTTTTATATAGTTTAATTCGTTCTCGTATGGAGTAGATAAAAAATATTTGG
>JABUQX010050679.1:32500-40000 GCA_015478945.1 Trachelipus rathkii
ATATATATATATATATATATATATATATATATATACATATATATATATATATATATATATATATATAATATTAATATATATATATATATATATATTCTATATATATATATTATATAATATATATATATTATATATTTAAAGTTAAGAATTTCTGTGTCTTTGTAATTAATTGCAAGTAACAGTGTTTAAATTTCTTAAAGTTTTTTTTTTTTTTTTTTTTTTTTTTTTTTTTAAGGTTCACACTCTCACGGGCATACCTTTTTTTTTAAGGAAACTTTCTCTAAGTAATATCTTCCTAGAATCCGGAGTAGGGATCGAACGGGCCCATGCCATGCGATCTGTCGCCTATCTATTGAGCCAACGGTAGAAAGAGTCAATGAAAGAGGAAGGGTTGAGACCAAAAGCCCTAAACGGCGCCATTTCCAGAGTAATTTTGAGTATAACAAACACAGATATGTGATTTCTGATGAGTATGAAGATGAATGACACTTAATGCAAAAAGAGGAATTAGATGGTTCACAAGAAACTGTGGATAGATATTAATAATCCTTCCAATCTACCAATAAAGTTTTCGAGGAATTGAAACCAAGATATTAGGAAATATAAGAACAGAGGAAGGTTGAATTTATTTTCGAGCATGTCGCAGTATATTGATTTGAATGATATAGTAGATAGCTGAAGAGACTAATATTTTGAGTCTTAAAAGAAAATTTTCTTTCTCTGAGATATACAAAAAAATATTACATTTCCGTTGCTACAAGACCGCCCTTGTTGCATTAGGAAGAGGTATTAATAAAGTAGGATATTAATCATACATTGATTAGTAAAATATTTGAACTATTAATTTGTAGATTTCAAACTTCAAACACTGGAAACCACCTTGTAATTTCGATTTTTTTTATAACTATGGTGTTGGAACACGAAAATTCAAACTATGTCTTTGATATGCCATGATGCCAAGGTTAGGGTGATTAAAATAATAACCCCCATTAGCTTAAGTGCAAATGAATTTAATTCATTTACTAGTCTCACAAGGGTACAGGATTGCCTCGTTGTATTTTATATCTCCTAATTTTGATGACTTAACGAATAAAATGCATCTAACACTGGAAACAACTTGAGGAAAAGCTTATTTAAAATTATATATGATATAAATTATGCAACCAGTTGTAAAGCCGCAGATCTATATGATTAAGCTATCAAATGGTCATATGTGATTTTCACGACAGGGAAATAAACTGGGGATTCTTGAAATTACGAAATCATTTTAATGTCAGCTAGAAAGTTTTTATATTGAATAACAATGGTTAAAACCTCTTTTTACCATTCAGGAGACCCGGGTTCGATACCCTCCTCCGGACCTTTAATTAACGATCACCTGCACTGCTTAATTATTCGATCACTGAAACCAATATCACGATAAACTAGAAATTGCGAATCATGGAAGAGGCTTTATGCTTCCTTGTGAAGTAACAGGAATCATTTATATTTTTTTCATGTATATATTCTCCAATTTTAATATTTTCTTTAAGTACCGTTCAACATTGTACATTCTTTTGTGCGTCTGTGTTGAGAATAATTAATGCCAAGGATTACAAACTGAATAATTAAATAACAATAAGCCTGTGTCAGAATTAAATTTTGACTTGTTTTTGCAACACAATTAATCTTGGCTTCAGAAATCACATGTAACAATAAGAGCAAATATGCCTTACATTGTTCTTAATTTTACCCATTCCTCTTTTAATAAATCTCTGTGTGTTTTCTGGCGTCACACTAAAACAAACTCAGAATTCTTCTTTTTAAGAATTTCATAAGAGAATAATTAAAGTATACTCAAACTTTGCATAAAGGGGTGACAAACCTATTTTATATATGTTTATTTTAAATAGAAGCTTCTAAATGGTCTGAAGGCTTTGCTCAACAGACATTTTGGACCAAAATTTTTAATAGTTACCCCTTTTTATGTTTTACTTTTTTTTTTTTTTTTTTCACTCTGATCTTTTCATCTTTTTGATTATTTTTTTTTATCAGAAGCTAACGCGAATTTTAAGCTTATATATAAGTTATTGAAAAGTGTAAAAAAGTTTGCTCGTTAAAAAATTCTGTTATAATATTCGTATTATATATATAATATATATATTATATATATCATATATATATATATATAATATATATAATATTATATATTATTATCATATATATATATATATATATTATATATATATTATATATATATATATATATATATATTATATATATATGAGATTCTTCGGGAGATTTTGACATGTCAGACATCAAGCTCTTCGGAATCAGAATTTTTAATGATGAATAAGATGGAGGAAATGCGTGTGCCTGACAAATGTATAGTCCACTTCTGGGAGCTGAAAAGATATATATATATAATATAGATATATATATATTTATATATATATATATATCATATATCGTATTATATATTTATAATATATTATAATATATTATATATATATTATATATAATATATATATATATATCTATATATATATATATATATACTATATGGATATTTTTTATCAACATTATATATATATATAGTATATATAGACTATAATATTATATTATATATATATATATATATAATCTATATTATATATATATATTATTGAGTACTAATAATATAATATATAATACTAATTATATATATATAGTATATATAATATAATATATATATATATATAGGTTGGAAGATTTGTTGATAATTTACTAATAAATATATTAAATAATAACATTTAGATGTCAAGAGGCAAAAGTGGCTTTTAAGCAATACAAAGGATCCTAACCTACTTCACAATTTCCAAGTAGTTTTAAAGACTTCTACTTTAGGAGCTAGAAAGTAGTTTGTAAATGTCTAAATTCTGCATTTCAAAGATCTGCGTTTAGTGGCGTTATTCTTCAATATTGTGCAGCGTCTTTAAACAATAATGACAATACCCGTACATAAATATGAGGATGGTCTAAATCTAGAAGCACATGCTGACGATTAATAAAATAATAATAATAATAATAATAACAATAATAATAATAATGTAATAATAGGAATACTAACTAATAATAATAATAATATAATAATATAATAATAATATAATATAAAAATAATAATAATAATAATAATATATAATGGATAATAATAATAATAATAAATAATATATAATAAATATAATGAGTATAATAATAATAATAAAATAATAATAATAATAATAATAATAATAATAATAATAACAATAATAATAATAATAATAATAATAATAATAATAATAATAATAATAATAATAATAATAAATAATAATATTATAGTAGTAGTAATAATAATTGATAATACTATAATCACACTAATAATATATAATCAATAATAAATAATGATACATATAATATACTAATAATAATAATATATAATAACAATAATATAATAATAAAAAATAATAATAATAATCAATATATAATAATATAATAATAATAATTAATATAATAATAATATAAAATATAATAATAATAATATAATAATATAATAATAGTAGTAGTAGTAATAATAATAATTATAATATATAATAATAATAATAAGTAATAATATAATATAATAATAATAATAATAATATAATAATTAGGGTAATAATAATAATAATATAAATAATAATATAATAATAATTATATATAATAATGAATAAATAATAAAAGAATAATAATAAATAATAATAATATAATAATAATAAATAATAATAATAATAAATAATATAATAATAATAATAATAAAATAATAATATAATAATATTAAATATAATAATAATAATATAATTAATAATAATAATAATAATAATAATATAATATAATAATAATAATCAATGTAGTAGTAATAGTAATAATATAATAATATATAAATAATATAATAAATAATAATATATACTAATCATAATATTAATAATAATACTTTACTAATATGTAATGATAATATAATAAATATAATGAATATAATAATGATAATAATGAATATAATAATGATAAATAATAATAATAATAATAATACTATAATAATAATAGATAATATAATAATAATAATAATAATAATAATATAATAAGATAATAATAATATATAATAATATTTAATAATAATAAAATAAATAATAATAATAATAATAATAATAATAATAATAATAATAATAATAATAATAATAATAATAATAATAATAATAATAATAATAATAATAATAATAATAATAACAACAATGGACGACAGAAATTTTGTTAAATGGATATCATGAACTGTTTCTTATGTATTTCGGTACGCTGAAAACAAATATAACCCATATAATTGGGGTCACAACGGGCTTGTTTTTTTGTTGTTGTACATTTTACATATTTCATAACATACATATAATTCACAGTGGTCATAAAATGTCTTTGGTTTTGTTTAACTATTTTCTTGCGCGATTTTTTGAAAAAAAAGGTGAGCGCAAAAGACAGGCATCACACGCAAAAAGCTCAGGGAGAAGCGGGTAAATATAATATTAGAATAATAAGTATATGTCACACACTCTCACGACTATCTAGCAGATAGATACATAACATATAGAGCTCTCACGATCTCTTCTTCATACGAGCTCACACTCTTTCGAATGGTCAGCTCTCTCGCTATGCTCGGTAGATATAGACTATGGGTAGTATAGATGATAGACTCTGGAAATATATTGATCGTCGATATAGTTATATTTCATAAAGTGTAATATGGTGTAAATATCTCACCTCTTATGCATGCTATAATATAATAATATATATATTATATAATTATATATAATATATATATATATATATATATTATGTATATATATATAATTATATATATATATATTATAATACGTTCAAATTGTTACATTTCACTTACAGAATCAGATCCTTAATTAAAAATGCCAACGGAAATTGTAACAATGTCCAACAAATTTGTTTACATTTGTGGTGAGGTTCGTTGTAAGTTCTCAATGAGGAATAATTTTAAACTCCTTATAAAAAAAGCAATAAACTTTATTTTGAAATTAAGCTTGGGTGATCAAGATAAATCTTGGTCACCTCATATTTGCTGTGGGTCTTGTGTAACATTACTTAGTGGTTGGCGTTAACGGACAAGTCAGACATATGTTCATTTGCAATTCATGGTATGGAGGGAACAAAGGATTAACGCCCCAATGGACGTTATTCTTGCATACAGAAGACCATTAAATATTCCAAACCTACCTTGGCTATTAGGCCTGTTCCTTTCACAGCGAAGAGCTTGCCTTCCCTCACCCACCTGAAAATGTGAATCTCCTGTCAGAGAACTCCGACGAAGAAGATTTACAATTACGTTCAGAAAATGACGACTTTGAAGACCTTTATGATGGAATGTCAACAGAACCTCATGAATTATCAGCATGAACTCAAATGATTGTTCGCGATCTATCAATTGACAAAGAACAGGCAGAATTAGTAGCATCTAGATTAAAGGGGTTTGGAATCCCTTGAGAAGGGAACTACAATTTCTCTTATCGTCGGCGACGCGAAGAAGAATTTCGACGCTTTTTCTCTGTAGACGGCAATTTAGTGTATCTGTAACTGATTTGATTCACTAATGAGAGAAATTAAAGGAGACTGTCATGATCCTAAAGGAATGGAGAATTGTTTTAGATTCTCTAACTCAGTTTAACAGAGTGCATCTTCATCAATGGAAATGTGAAACTTCACTCTTATTGCCTAATCTATGGAGCCCATATGAAGAAAACCTACGACAACATTAATTTTGTTATGAAAATACGATATCGAACAGAATTCTGGAATATAATTTCGGGCGATTTAAAGTATGGCATTTTTGTTAGGTCTCCCACAAGGATATACTAAATTTGTTGTTTCCTATGCGAGTGGATAGCAAAGATTGCAAAAAATCATTTGTCAGAAGCAATGGCCTGAAGAAATCTACATACCTGGAATCAAAATGTAATTTTTCACCCACTATGTGAAACGCTGAACTCGTATATTTCCTCCTTGCACATCAACTCGTTTTAATTAAAATTTTGTAAAAGAGCGATGGATAAAAAGTGGTCCAGGGTTTCCTATACGTAAATAAGAAATTTCCTAGGATCAGTGAGGCTAAATTAAAGAGGGTATATTGTAGGCCCACAAATAAGGGAGCTAATGAAGGACCATCACCTTTGATGAAGCTTGAATATATTGAAAAACCTGCATGGAGATCTTTTAAAAAGGTCATAACTGGGTTTCTAGGCAATATTTTAAGGCCGACAACTATGAAGAACTAGTTTCCGAACTCCTTCGAAATTATAAAGCAATGGGATGTAACATGTCCCTAAAATACATTTCCTTCATTCACACTTGGACTTTTTTCCTAACTGAAATCTAGGCGCTATAAGCGATGAGCATGTAAGGCGATTCCTAACCAGATATTCAACTATTGAAAACGTTTATCGGCAGGGAAATTGGGTTATCCAAATATGCTTGCAGCACATATTACTTAGGGGTTAAATAGGGATGTTCTCAAGCAAACTATAGTATAAGAAATTTCAAAATCTAACATTTTAAATTGGCAGAAATATATAGATGAAGTAATTAACTAAAACTTTAATTTATAATAATATAAATTTTTTTAATTTCCGTATTCAAAACCACCCTGCCCGTGTACACAAATGGTATACCAAATTCGCCGGAATCAGGACAAAACTCCATAAGAAAACCAATTTTACTCATTTTAACAGAACAATAAGTCATTTTGTCGTCCAGTTTTATTATATAATAATAATAAATAATACAAATATAATAATAATAATATCATAATAATAATAATATATAATAATAATATAATATATAATAAATAATAATGAATGGTGATCATATTTAATATATATATATATATAATATTATTATATATATATATATATAATAATATATTATTATATATAATATAATTATATATATATATATATATTATATATATATTATATATATATAGAGGTTAAATATTGCATAATATCGCAATTAGATAAGATGTTAAGGAAAGAACATATAATGAGAAGGTAAAGATTACTGCCTTCTCTGGGATTGAACCACGCATGTTGCGCGTGAGGACAATATGCCGGGGCTCATACACTGAGCTATCTTCAAGCCAAAAAACTGGATTCAAGAAACAATATAAAGCAACCCGAGTTCCGTCAAGGCGACATACCAGGTGTCCAGCTGGTCCTATCTTCGTTCCTTTTATATTTTTAGATGTCAAATATTGCATAATAATCGCAATTATATAAGATGTTAAAGAAAGAACATATAATGAGAAGGTAAAGAATTAACTGCCTTCTCTGGGATTGAACCACCGCATGTTGCGAGTGAGGACAATATGCCGGTGCTATACAACTGAGCTATCCTCCAAGCCAAAAAACCTTGGATTCAAGAACAATTATAAAGTCAATCCGAGTTTTTCCCCGTCAAGGT
>JABUQX010050679.1:45000-48129 GCA_015478945.1 Trachelipus rathkii
TATAATATTCAGTATATATATATATATATATATATATATATATATATATATATATATATAATATATTATATATATATATATATATATATATATATATATATATATATATATATATATATATATATATATATATATATATATATAACATATATATATATATATATATATATATATATATATTATAATCTATATATATTATATATATATATATATATAATATATATATATATATATATATATATGAGATTCTCGGGAGATTTGACATGGCAGACATCAAAGCTCTTCGGGAATCAGAATTTTTAATGATAGAATAAGATGGAGGAACATATGGGTGCCCTGAAATGCTATAGTTACTTTCTGGGGCTGAAAAGATATTATACTATAATATATAGATATATATATTATATATATATATATATATATATATATATAATATATAATATTAATATATATATATATATATTATATATATACTATATAATATCTATATATAAATATATATATTATATATAAACGATTTGTGATACATTTACTAATCAATATACTCGAAAATAGCTAACCATTTAGACGTCAGAAGGCAAAAATACTTAAAATAGAAGGATCCTAACCTACTTCACAAATTTTCAAGTTAGTTAAAAATACTTCTCTTGCATTAGTTATGAAGGTCTTTGCTCCTTCTTTCAATATTCAACTTTCCCCCGGTAAAGTAGAAGTATTTTAAACTAACTGAAAATTGTTGAAGTTAGTTAGGATCTTCTATTTTTAAGCTATTTTTGCTTCTTGACGTCCTAAATGGATTACTATTTCGATTATATTTTATTAAGTAAATTTATCACAAATCTTTTATATATATATATATTTTATATTTATATATATTATATAATATATAGATTTATCTATATATACTATATATATATATATATAGTTATATTATATATATATATTATATATATATTATATTTGGAGGTATATATTATATATATATTCTTTTCAGCTCAGAAGTAGACTATAGCATTTGTCAGGGCACCAGCATGTTCCTCCATTTATTCGTATCATTAAATTCTGATTCCCGAAGAGCTTTGATGTCTGCATGTCCAAATCTTAAGTATTATTCTTATATATTATATATATATATATATTATATACTTATAGTTATATATATATATATCGTATATATATATATATATATTTAATATATAATATATATATATATATATTTAATATATATATATACTATCTATATATATATATTATATATATATATATATATATATATATATATTATATATATATAATATATATATAATATATATATATATTATATATATATATTTATATATATATATATATTTATATATATACTGAATATTATACAGGAGTTTTACGAGCAACTTATAACTACGAGATATTAATGTTAATTAATATATAAGTTAAAATTCACGTTAGCTTCTGATAAAAAAAAAGTAATCAAAAGATAAAAAGATCAGAGGTAAGAATTAAAATAAAAAAGTAGACATAAAAGGGTAACTCTTAAAAATTTTGGTCAAATGTCTGTTGAGCAGCCTTCAGACCATTTAGAAGCTTCTTACTTAAAATAAACGAATCTAAACATGGCTTGTCCGCCTCCTTTATGCAAAGTTTTTGGTATGAACTTCTTAAGATTCTTCTCTATGATATTCTTAAAGAAGAATCTGAATGTTTGTTTTTGTAGTTAGTGACACCGAACTTGTATGATTTAATTAAAAAGAGAAATTGTGTAAATTAAGAACAAAATGTAAGGCATATTTGGCTCTTACTGTTTCCATGTGATTTCTGAAGCCAAGATTAATTGTGTTGCAAAAACAACTCTAAGGTTTTGTGAACAAATGGAGTCAGTTTATTAATATTCAGTTTGTAATCCTTGGCATTAATTATTCTCAACACAGACGCACAAAAGAATGTACAATGTTGAACGGTACTTAAAGAAAATATTAAAATTGGACAATATATACATAAAAAAATATAAATGATTCCCGTTACTTCACAAGGAAGCATAAAGCATCTTCCATGATTCGCAATTTCTAGTTTATCGTGATATTGGTTTCAGTGATCGAATAATTAAGCAGTGCAGGTGATCGTTAGTTAAAGGTCCGTAGGAGGGTATCGAACCCGGGTCTCCTGAATGGTAAAAAGAGGTTTTAACCATTGTTATTCAATATAAAAACTTTCTAACTGACATTAAAATGTTTTTCGTAACTTTAAGAATCACAATTTTATTTCCCCTGTCGTGAAAATCACACATGACCAATTGATAGCTTAATCATATAGATCTGCGGCTTTACAACTGGTTGCATAATTTATTCATATGTAATTTAAATAAGCTTTTCTCAGTTGTTTCAGTGTTAGATGCACTTTTATTCGTTAAGTCATCAAATTCAGGAGATATAAAATACGATCGAATCCTATAACCTGTGAACTGGTAAATGAACTTAAATTCAAATTTGCATTTAAGTTAATGGGGTTTTAATTTTAGTCACCCTATTGGTATATGGCATATCAAAGACATCCATAGTTTTGAACTTTCGTGTCTCAACACTATAGTTATAAAAAATCGAAATTACAAGGTGGTTTCCCGCATTTGAATTTCAAATAACAAATTAATATTCAAATATTTTACTAATCTGTATGATTAATATCCTACTTTATTAATACCTCCTCCTAATGCAAGAAGGGCTGTCTTGTAACAAGGAATGTAATATTTTTTTTATCTATTAGCTCAGAAGCAAGACAGTTTCTTCAAGACTCAAAATATTAGTCTGCTTCACTATCTAACTATATATTTAAATCAATATACTGCGACATGCTGTAAAATAAATCAACCTTCCTCTGTTCTTATATTTCTTAGTATTTTGGTTCCATTCCTAGAAAACTGTTTGTAGATTGGAAGGATATTAATATATATCACAGTTTTCTGAACCATCAAATTCCTCTTTTTGTATTGAGGAGTTGTTCATCCTATACAATCAGAAATAACATATCTGGGTGTTCTACTCAAAATTACTCTCTGGAAATGGCGCAGTTAGAGGCGTTGGTCTCAACCTTAATCTTCATTGACTCTTCTACGGGCTTAATAGGTAGAGCGATAGTCTG
>JABUQX010050680.1:10000-25000 GCA_015478945.1 Trachelipus rathkii
TATGACCAAAATCAAAATAATTATTATAATTATTATTAAAATGAATTTAATATACTTTATAGTATTATTATATATTAATAATTAATATTAATAAATTTTTTTTTTCTTTAGTTATTATATTTTTAATAATTATATATATATATAATTATTTTTTTTTATTATTATAATTATTATTATTACAATCATTATTATTATAATTCATATATATAATTATTAATATTATTATAACTTATTATAAAAAATTATTTTTATAATTATTATGATTAAAATTTTTGTTATTGTAATTATTTGTTATTATAATTTTAGTAAAATTGTTTTTATAATTCTTATTACTATTATAATTATTATTGTTACATTATTTTTATTAAATATTATTTTTAACACCAAATATTTTTTATTATTATTATTATTATTATTATATTATTATTATTATTATTATATTATTATTATTATTAATTATTTTCATTATTAATTGTTATTTTTATTAATTAATTATTATTAATTATTATTATAATTATTATTATTAATTATTATTTTATTATTATTATTATTATTATTATTATTATTAAAATTATTATTGTTAATATTTTTATTATTCTTAATTTTAATATAAATATTAGTATTACTATTAAAACTTTTATTATAATTATTATAATCATTATAATTATTAAGATATTTATTGTTATTATTAGAATTATTAATAAAATTATTATTGTTATTATTTTTACAACTATTATTATGATGATTATAATCATTAAAAATAATAAGGTATTTATTTTTATTATTAGAATTTTAATTTGTTATTAAAATTAATATAAAAATTATTATTAATTTTATTAATATTCTCATTATTATTATAATTACTATTAAAAATGGTTTTCATACTTATTAATAATATTATAATTATTATTAATATTATTTAAAAAAATCAAAATTATTATTCTATTATTATAATTATTATTAAAGTGATTTTCAAAATTATTTATTATTATTTTTATTATAATTATTGTAATTATTCCATTATTATAATTACTATTATTAATACTGATTTTTTTATAATTATTTCAATTAATATTTTTATAATTATATATATATATATAATTAATTTTTTATTATTATAATTTTTATAAAAAAAATGAATTTTATAATTAATCTTATTATTCATATTACTATTATTAATATTATAAATATTTCAATTAGTATTATTATAATTATATATATATAATTTTTTTATTATTATAATTCATGCGTATTTCTAACATAAATTAGGTCTAACCTGCCTGAGGGTATGTTACAGCGCGTGGTCATGCTATTTTTATTTCATGCAAAAAAATAGAACAAATTAAAAATAAGAATGGCTAACGAAAATTAAATTCGGTTTAATAAGAAAAAAAAACGGTCACTGTAATTTTTATATATCTAATTTTAAAATATCGTAACTCTTTCACTTTTCAAAAAATTTAAATTCACAAAATAAAACTGCCTCCCACTGTTCAACTCAAACGCCGACTGACTTTTATAAGGCTGCGAATGGCGTCCAACGTCAACCAACAGCTATTTACAGAAAGTAATTCTTATATCGTATTTTCCTAAAAACTTTTTAAGACTGTTTCCGAAAGTATTTTTTTTTTTAATTAAATTATTATTATTTTTTTTTAGATCGGATTTTGTCTTTTAATGAATCTTATATACATCTTTAATAAATATATGCTTCTGAAAGACCACTCTTTCAGTTTGGAAATTCCATTCATTCTTTCAGCCTATAAAATAAACTTCATTCTTTCAGCCTTTAAAAAAATGATTGTTTGTAATTTCTTAATATTCTTTTAGAGTTCGTTTGATTTATTAATGAATAAGTTTAATGAATTCGTTTTTATATAACGAGCAAATCGGTATATAAATGAAGCAAATCTAATAAAAATTGAGTTAGAAAATTAAAAAAAAAAAAAACCAAAATTATTCGAAAATAGAATTGTTTTGTCTTGGAAATAGAACTTTGGCTTGTACACGTGGGTTTTGGAAATTTAAAGATAAGAGAAACGGAGCATTTGAATTAAAATTAAGTTAGTTTTATTACGGAAAATTATTTATTAGATTTTAATATTTATTTGCGTTTTAAAATGTTCTATATTGAAAAAAAAATTATTTGTTTGTGAGAAAAAAAAAAAGATTAATGGAGCGGGGGGGGGGGGAAATTCCATCGGAATAGCTTCTAATGCAAAATTAAGATTAAAGAACATTTATAGAAATATAATTAAAATATAATCATCATTTTGATTAGATAGATAGTTTCTAAGTAGGAAATATATATATATATATATATATATATATATATATATATATATATATATATTATATATATATATATATATATATATATATATATATATATATATATATATATATATATATATATATATATATATATATATATATATATATATATATATATATATATATAATATATATATATATATATATATATATATATATATATATATATACATATAAAATATAATATTTAAATAAAACTATATATATATATAGATATTATATTATATATAAATTATATATATATAATATATATATATATATATATTATATATAGCATTTTAGGTATCCGAAGGAGGGGTAAGGCCTCAGCCCTTCGGGCTGAGGCCCAGAGCCCGCTTACACCCCTTCGGGGTGATCCCCCCTCTCAAGATTCACACCCTTTCAGGGGGCGCATCCCCCTGGGTTTTCTCTCGGGAGGTGGTGTGTTGCTTTAGATACTCTTGGTTAATGAAACCTGTTTATTCGTAAGTTAGGTATGTTATGTTAAATATTACCAATGAACAGGGTGAAATGTAACACTGATTTTGGGTAGAGAAAATGAATGAAGTTTTTTGTAAGAATTCCTGCTGTTAACCTGACGATGATGTGTTATAAACGTGGCCTAGGTTAAGTTTTTCTTGAGTAATGTAAGTTTGCCCGAGAATTTTGCTAAAGTCTACGTTTATACATAGTTCAAAATGATGTTACATTCGAGAGACGTGTGACACTTTGATGAAGATAGTGGCAATTCATAGTTTCGAGATGCTGGTATCTTTGACAGATTGGTCACTTTGTTAAGGGATTTGTGTTAAATAGATAATACGTCTTTACCTGTTGCTGATCCAAAATGATACTCAAATTTTTGTTAAATATTACGATGTTAATATAAAATAAATTAACATTGTTAGAGATATGCTTGAAAAAAAAAGTGTGAATAGGTTTACGTTTTGTACGAATTGTTAGGTACTTTACTATTGTTAAGTGCGGAAGTTTGTTTATGTTCGTAGTTTATTCGTACGTATGGAGCTTTAGGTTTGTCCGTTGTATCTTTTATTCCTTAGTTCGGTTATAGTTATGTTAGCTTTTTATTAATCGTAAAAACTTTGTAACTTTAAAGCATATATTCGATGGTTTAGTCATATAACAAACGTTATTTTTGTGTTTTATGTTTAGGTCGAAATGATACCTCGAAATATGACTGAATCAATATATCAATAGATCAAAAGGTCATGGTGGGAGGGGTGGGGTGGAGGGATTGCTGGTTTGATTTTTACTGATTTACTGATTTAAAACTGCTTTAAAATCAGTAAACTAATACAATTTACTATGATATTTTATTCAACGAACTTACTTTATGTTATGTTTGGATAAAAACTTTGTTATGTTTACAGTTATTCGTTGGTATGTTGATAATTAGTCTTGGTTATGATACATTTTGTTAAGTTTAATGTGTCAATGTAAAATTAACCGTTATATGTTAGAGATATGCTTGGAAAAGTATGAAGTAGGTGGCACGTTTTGGCAAAATCGCATGCTAGTTACTTTACGGTGTTGTGTGGAACTTTGTTTAAATGTTAAACTGTTATTAGTGCGTAGTTGTGTTAAGTTTTTGTTTATTGTCATTTTTTCTTTTAGTTCATATGTGCTATGTTTAGCTTTTATTAATGTGAAAAACATTGTTATGTTAGCATATATTCACTGGTTAGTATATAAAGAACTTCATTTTTTTGGGCTACATGTTTACTCGAAATGATACTCGAAAATGTGACGTAAATCAATAGTGTTAATGTAAAATTAACAATGATATGCTAGAGATATGCTTGAAAAAGTGTGAATAGATTACGCTTTGTACGCTGTGTTAGGTCCTTTAGTGTTGTTAAGTATGGAACTTTGTTAATGTTGGTAGTTTATTCGTGCGTAAGGTGTGTTAGGTTTTGTCATTGTGCATTATATTCTTAGTTCAGGTAATGCTATGTTAGCTTTATTAATGTGAAACAATGTTACGTTAGCCTATATTCAGTGGTTAGTATATAAAGAACTTATTTTTGTACTATGTTTATCTGAAATGATACTCGATATGTGACCTGCATCGTTAGATCGAAAGATCAAAAGGTCATGGACGGGATGGGTAGGGAGGGGCAGGGGAGGGGACGGATGGTTTGATTTACTAATTTACTGTTTTAAATTCGGTAAACTATTACACTTTACTATGATATTTTATTCAAAGAACTTATTTTTAAATGCTAACATAGAAACTTTTTTTATTTTTTATGTTATGTTTGGAATAAAACTTTGTTATGTTTGACTATTTTTGCTGGGGATTATGATATTTAGATAAGGTTATGATAAATTTTTGTTAAATATTACTATGATAATGTAAAAAACTTTGTTACGTTAGCATATGGTCTGTATGATAATCGGACAAGGTTATGATGCATTTTTTGCTAAATGTTACTGTGTCATTGTAAGATTAACGTTAATATGTTAGTGATATGCTTGAAAAAGTATGAATAGGTTACGTTTTGCATGCAGTGTTAGTTACTTTACTGGTGTTAAGTGTGGAACTTTGTTCATGTTAACAGTTTATTCGTGTGTAAGTTGTGTTAGGTTTGTCGTTGTACATTATTTTCTTAGTTCATGTTACGCTATGTTTGCTTAATTGATGTGGAAACTTTATTACGTAGAGTATATTCGTTGATTCAGTAATGATAATCGAAATGGTTATGTAACATTTTCATTTTTGCTAATGTACTCGAATGTGACTTGAATTCAATAGATCAATAGATCAATAGATCAAGGATGGTCAGGAGGATGGCGGGATGGTGGTTTGATTTACTGATTTAATGATTTACTGCTTTAGAGTATGTAAAAACACAAATTTTTTTCGTTATAAAAATAAAAAGAAATAAAATTCATAGTGAAAGTATAAAAAGTTTTTTAACGAAATAAAATTAAAAATTAAAAGTTTTTAGTAAAAACAAAAAGTTTTAACGAAATAAAATTAAAAATTAAAAGTTTTTTAAAAAGAAACAAAAAAGTTTTAACGAAATAAAATTAAAAATTAAAAGTTTTTTAAAAAGAAACAAAAGGTTTTAAAGAAATAAAATAAAAATAAAAATTTTTTAGAGTTGTTATAAAACATAAAGACATTAGCAAAAAACATAAAATGTTTTTTTTTAATAAATTTGTTATGTCGACCCTGTGACAAACAAGCATCAAATGTATAGCTTAATGTTTCGAAAACGAACCAAACAAGAATCATAGGTATTGCGTAATGTTTCGAAAAGTGGAGGAGTTTGAAACAATTTCTCAACATGCTTCTGAAAATCTCTAGTGAAACAGGAACTACATCAGCTTCGTACATGTTCTGTATGCATTTTTAATTACTTTAGTGTTGTTAAGTATGGAACTTTGTTAATGTTAGCCATTTATTCGAGCATAAGGTATGTTAAGTTTTTGTCATTGTGCGTTATATTCTTAGTTCAGGCTATGTAGTTAGTTTTTATTGAGTGAAACTTTGTTCGTCTGCATATATTGTTGACCATAACAAAAACAAGAATCAATGGTATTGCGTAATGTTTTGAAAAGTGGGAGGAGTTTTTGAGCAAAATTCTCGAAACTGATTGGTTGAAAGAAAAAATTTCATTACCTTTGAAGACTGCTTACGCACTCGATTGCCATCAGTAAGACATTTTTCGCTGTGCTGGTATGATGGCATCTCCTCGCATCTCTACACTTGTTGTTGATATCTTTACGAGGTCTTTCGTTATAGCCGATAATGTGTCATTTATATTTATTCGTAAACCGAATGGAGACCGATCCATTGGTTGTATTCCAGCCATAGGGTCAGGTAATAGACCCTTATTCATAAACCCCTTCTGTTTGAAAGAATTCATCAAGATTAATCGCACCGTTGCACGGTTGGGTAACGAATGATTGTGTGTTACCCGATGCATCGTGGCGTTGTAAAATATCAGACTGGGGAGACAGTGAGAATGGTTCTAATAGAGTATATGCTACTTTCTGGTCGTGTGACAATATTAAAAACCTTGATGTACGCATCTATTGGAGACCAATCGATGGGGCAACTTTCTGGCGTTCAATAATAGGTTTCACAGTTCGAACATCTGAAAATATTACAGCATTGCTTAAAATAAAAAATGACTTAACATCGCATCTTAACTATGTTGATATACTCGAGGACTTAATACATATAGCTCATGGTGTAATCTATGATATTTACAATGAAACATGTGGTTTGCCGTATAATGCTATATACAGGCATTCATTAATAACTATCAGCATGGACACGTTTACTTCTCTTTGGAGTGAGAGACTGAATGCTGCTGAACCAAAATATGCAGAAAAATGGTTTAGTGTTGGAGAAGCCATTTATATTTACATCCTTTCAAAGGGCATTGAATCTCTGGAGAGATATATAGAACTTGCTCAAAAATTATACAAAATCCTCTGTCCCACGAATAGCTGAATTAATATGTATCGAATGAGTTGCTGGATAGTGTTTTTATATATTTATATAATGCTCTTTTCATTGAAAATTATATGTTATAAAAATGAAAACTTCTTTTACTTCCCCACAGCATGTGACCTTTATTGGTTAAGATGCTATTGAAGGACCATAGGTATTGCGTAATGTTTCGTAAAGTGGGAGGAGCTTGAGCAATTTCTCAACTTGTATCTGATAAGTCTAGTGAAACAGGTGATGCAAATACAATCATGAAACGACTTGTTCGTAAGACCCTAGTATAAAACTCAGCTTGTATCTAATAATTCTAGTGAAACAGACCATATATATATAAAAAGTGAAACGAATTGATTGTAAGACCTGGTTTGAAGATACAAATACGAACAGTAAATGTTCTGAATGTAACCTCTGAACATGAAAATACTTACATGAACTGAAATGTTTATGGTATAGCGGTTGTACATGGTGTTATTTGAACCAATATGGTTCGTTCGTCCATCGTATACTTGTTTACGTTCTTCTGATTGGTCGAAAGAAAGAATCTCGTTACCTTTTGAGTCTGTTTATATATACGATTTTCATCAGTAAGACATTTTTCGTTGTGTATGCATGATGGCATCTCATTCTGCTCCTAAGCTCGTTAGAAATATCTTTACGAGGACCTTCGTAATACCCAATGATGTGGTATTTATATTTTTTCGTCAAACGAATGGAGAGCGATATATTACCTGTATTCCATTCGGAGGTGCAAATAATAGACCTTTATTCATTTCGGTTGATGAATTCATCAAGATTATCGATACCTCAGAAGCTTGGGTAAAGGCTAATTATGGATCATCTGATGGATCGCCATCAAGTGAAATATCTACCAGAGGTGACAGTGGGAGAGGCTATAATAGAATAGAGGTTGTTTTCACAGCGTCTGATAATGTTAAAAGTATTGATGTACGCAACTATTGGAAACCCCTCGATGCTGACGCATTCACTCATACATGTATAGGTTTCACTGTTCAATCATCTGAAAATATTACAGCTTTGGTTAAAATGAAAAATGAATTAATGTCTCATCTTAAAGAGGTCGATATACTCGAGGATTTAATTCATATAGCACACGGTGTAATCTACGATATTTACAAAGAAACATGCGGTTTACCGTATAATGCGAAATACAGGAGTACGTTAATAACTATCAGCAAGGATACGTTTACATCTCTCTGGAACGAGAGAATGCATGCTACTGAACCTATGTATGCCGAAGAATGGATTAATGCAGCAGGCAGTATTTATACTTACATCCTTTCAAAGGGGTTGAATCTCTGGAGAAATATATAGAAACTTGCTCAATTTATGCAGAATCCCTGTCCTTTGATTAGGTGAATTAACATTACAAAATAAAACGTATTTTTTTTATTAATCTTTTTCTGTATTTATCTTTTCAATGAAAAATTCTATATTCTAAAAAAAATCAAAACCAGCTTTAATTTCCCAATCAAGTAAACTTTATCGGGTAAGATGCTAGTGATGGCTGTTTATATTCGTACTGCTGTTGTGTGTTAAGTAGTTATGTCCCGAGTTTAACTTTAACATCTTGTAAAACTTTGTTATGTCCAGATGGGCTATCCTAATAGATCAAGGATCTATAGATCAATGGTTGAGTTGTGGGGAATGATAGGTGGGTATATGATTTACTGAATTTTACTGCTTTAGTGTATGTAAAAATATAATTTTTATATTATAATCTTAAAAAAATAAAATTTTTAGTAAAAAAACAAAAAGTCTTCATACAGAAATAAAATTAAAAACAAAAAAGTTTTAAAGAAATAAAGTTAAAAATAAATGAAAGTTTTTTTAAAAAAAAAAGGTTTAAAGAAATAAAAAATTTAAAAAAAAAAAAAAGTTTTTTTTTAAAAACAAAAAAGTTTTAAAGAAGATGAAGTTAAAAAGAAAATAAATAATAAACAAACACCGCGTGCTACTGATTTGTTAAATGAATATTTTTCCGTATCGCGTCGTATCTGCTCATTCTGTATGCAATGTTAGTTACTTTTACTGTTTGGTTAATATGGGGAAAACTTTGTTATTGTTAGCTTGGTTATTCGAGCGTAGAGGTTATGTTAGGTAGGTTTTGTCATTGGTACATTATTTTCATTGTTCAATTGATTGCTAATGTTTTGCTTGTTGATTGTGAAAACTTTGTTACGTTAACATATATTCATTGATCAGGATGATAATTACACAAGGTTATGATAAAATTTTGTTAAATGTTACTATGTTAATGTAAAAATTATCCATGATATGTTAGAAAAAGTATTGAGTAGGGTATGTTAAGAATTTGTCGTTGTCATTTAATTTCTAGTTCAGTTGATCTAATGTTTGCTTTTTATTGATGTGAAAACTTTTGTTGGTTAAGCAATATTCATCAGTCATGATAATTAGACAAGGTTATAATAAAATTTTGTTAAATATTACTATGTTTAAATGTAAAAATATCCATGATATGTTAGAAAAAGTATGAGTAGGATATGTTAGATTTGTCGTTGTACATTATATTCCTATTTAGGTGATGTTATGTTGCTTTTATTGATGGAAAACCTTTGTTTATGTAGCATATATTCATATAATCAGAACAAGGTATGATAAAATTTTGTTAAATATCACAATGCTAATGTATAAATTCAGGAAGGGGGTAGGGTGGGGAAGGGGTGTGTGGTTTGATTTACTGATTTACAGGTTTAGGGTATGTAAAAACCCAAATTTCTTAAGTTATAAATATGAAAAGCGTAAATTTTAGTAAAAACAAACTGTTTAAAGCATATAAAACAAAATAAATGAAAGTTTTTTGTTATGTTATACAAAATATGACATGAATCAATAGATCATAGATGGAGAGGGTAATGAGGCGGGGGAGGATGGGGATCTGGAGGCTCAAGAGGCTCAAGAGGCTCAAGAGGGTCCAGAGGCTTTGGACGGGTTATTTGAATTTATATAAAAAAACGTAAAAATTTTTTTAAGTTATAAACTTAAAAGAATAAAAAACGTTTATTTTTTAATTTTTTTTTTGTAAATTTTTTTAAAATTTTTTAAATTTTTATTTTTTTTTTTTAAATTTTTAAAATTTTTTAAAATTTTTTTTTAATTTTAAAAAAAACTTTTTTTTTTAATTTTTTAAAAAATTTTTTTTAATTTTTTTTATTTTTTTTTTAATTTTATTTTTTTATTTTTTTTTTCTTTTCTCTATCATGGATACATTATAAGAAAGATGTATACCACGTTTCGTTGTTCTAACGCCAATATTTCAGTTTTGTGGGCTGGTGACCCCCCTTTGGGATGTGTATCGGCTAATTTAACCATAAACGATATGGGTACTTAAATGAAAGGTATATACCCGAGTTTCATCGTTCTAAGGTCAATATTTCAAGTTTGGGGGTCCCAGAGACCCCATTTAGGCTGTGTACGGCTTAATTTAACGCCATATAGATGTTGAGTACCTTATATGGTAGGTGTATATCGAGTTTCATCGTTCTATGTTCAATATTCTCAGGTTTGGGGGGCCGGGTTCCCCCAAATTTGGTCCCACTCGGTCATTTACTCCCGGGGGCATCTTAAGATACATCCTCAGAAGGTTGTATACCGAGTTTCATCAGTCTACGCCAATATTCAGATTTGGGGGCCGCGTTCCCTCAATTTTTTGTTCCCAATCGGTCAATTTTACCCATCCGGATACATCTAAAGATACACACCTAAAAAGGCCTGTGTATCAAGGTTTTCGTTGTTCTATGCAAAGTATTTCAAGTTTTTGGGGTCAGTAACCCCGCTGTGGGGCCATCCCACAGTCATTTTACTCCGGCTACATCTAGATACATCCTCAGAAGATTGTATACCGAGTTTCATCACTCTAACGAAAATATTTCAGATTTGATGGCTGGTCCCCCCAAATATTACTTGAGAATCCACTATAATATTTACAAAAGTGAAGTGAATATTACTGTACGCCTCTAAAAGAGAAGACAAGCATTTAAGGGATAAAATCACACCCAAAAACTCTAAAGTTGGTATACTGTAGTTCTGTTGGTCATTAAGGGGGGAGACTTTAGATTTGGCAAATAAAAAGTGAGTCTCAGATGTGTTATTATTACATGCATACACAACAAAGCCATATGCCTGCTGTGAACTGTCACAAAATATGTGCAAAGCATAAGATTGTCTCTCATTTAGAGCTTGACGTTGAAAAGAAATAGTATGAATAGAAATCAGATCATTATATAATTTTAGCCATTCATCAACAATGTTATTTGGGAGTATAGTATCCCAATCGTGTTTATCTTGCCATATGGCTTTCATTAAGATTTTACCTCTTATGGCTATAGGCAATGCAAATCCTAATGGATCAAAAATTTTAGAAATTTCTGATAAGATCTTTCTTTTGGTATTAGAAAATTGATTGAGGTTTATTTGATTTATATTTATGATGTCAGTGGAAGTATTATACCTATAACCTAACACCTTTTCATAAGCAGAATCATGAGTGACATATTTATTATCTTTTTTCATAATTTGTTGCATGTTTTTGTTGTTCGTATTAAATGAACGCAAGACAAATCCTCCTTGAAATAGTCTATCATAACTACAACTGTAAAGGTACTTTAATTCTTCTAAAGAGTTGCAGCTCATTACCAAATTATCAACATACAGCTTAGATGTAAGTGCTTCAGTACATTTGTCTTCAGGAAATTGGGATAAATGGTGTCTAAGTACTTGATGGAGGATGTACGCAGATGATGTGTACCCAAATACGATGGTATTGTATCTGTAAACCACAAGTTGATTTCCTTCTCTCCATAAAAGACAAAATCTGTTTTTATCTATTTCCTCCTTTAATCTGATCATGAGGTACGCCTGTTTTATATCAGCTAACAGAATGTAGTCATTTGTGCGAAAAGAAAAAAGAAGTTTTAATAGTGAGGCCATCAGATCAATTCCTTCATATGCAGCCTCATTCAAAGAGGGAGAAAGTTTGTTAAGTTTGAAGCTACAATTGAGAACGGGTCTGACTTTTGTTGTGACTTGTATGTCTGTTTTGACAACCGCACGATGAGGTATAAATATGTAGTCATGAATTTGAGTAGGATTGACTTCTATCTTTTCAAGGATGTTATCTTGAAGTTGTTGTTGAAAAACAGCATTGTATTCATTAAGTAAGTTTTTTGCTTTGAGTGATTGAATGACTCTATCCATTACCCTTAAAGAAATATGGTAGTTGGAAGGTACTTGAGTAATTTTATCCTGATGCCAAGGAAGAGACACATGGTATTTACCATCTTTAAATATGATGTTATCAACAAATTGTTTTACCATGTCTTGATCATAGGACGTTATGTGTTTGTCATTTGAAGGTATACCTATCGATTCTAAAGAGAACATATTTTGAACTCCATGTTCAACATCTGAATCAGTCAAAATTTGATCATAAGGATCATAGTAAGATTTGATAGGGTTTATTATTGTGTTTATCATAGTTTCACTGAAAATGTTGGACACCTTAGTGTCATTAAGATTTGAAAAATCATTTACACTGTCATCATTATCATCAAAACGATATGGTTTATACATTTGAGAGAGTTGACTATAATATAAAAAAATTTCAACATTTCCCATTAAAATTAATTTATTGTTAACCATAAAACAACTACCGTTCATGCAGTTTATCAATTTGAGTGAAGGGAAGTATTGAATAACATCAATTCCCAACAAACATTGAATTTCAAAAGTATGATCTGAGGCTAACTCATTTTTATTTAAGTTATAATCTGCAAATGAATACCCCAAACGTTTTAAATTCTGTACAGCTATATTTACACCTTTTACAGAATAATCTAAATTTAAATTATTATCAATTAACATAGGCATGCTAATGGCGTTCTGCTGTTCTATTTTTAATGCTAGGTTTATTTGCTGTAAAGATCTCTGTTGAGATCCAATGAAAGTATGAATGTCATATTGTATTGTATTTAGCTCATGGCAATCTTCATACATTTCTTTTGCAAGTTTACTAGAGATATACGACCTCATACTACCAGTATCCAATATGCAATTTATTGCCTTTATTTTATTTCCTTTCACTATATTTATTGTCATAGTAGGCAATAAATATATTTGATCCGATCTCTGATGATAATTTAGGCAGAGATTATTGATGGTAGAACTCTGTGCAGGCTTAGACTTAGGGCACAATGCTGCAATATGAGAATGTTCGTTGCAAAAATAACAAGGATATTTCAAATTATTTTTGGCACCCAGGCAGTTATTAGGTTTATGTCCTAAACCCGAACAATATATACAAAGGTTTAATTCCTTAACCCTATTAATTCTGTCTGCATAAGTTATGTATTTACCACATCTCAACATACTATGTCCCTTCACTTGGCAAAACTTACATAGGCTAAGATTATCAAATAAGACTTATTTATTATTATCAATAATTATTATTATTATTATTATTATTATTATTATTATTATTATTATTATTATTATTATTATTATTATTATTATTATTATTATTATTATTATTATGATTATTATTATTATTATTATTATTATTATCACTCTTATTCTTAATCTAGTTTTATTACAGTCTCATATTATGACCGGTAAAAAATTCAGGACTTCCTTATTTTTAGAGTCTGTCCTATTGTTTGTGTCCTTTTTAGGTAATCTGTCTTTGTCTGTCTTCATTTTGGCTTGACATACGATGCAATTTTATGCTTTTTTGATGTTAAGCATAAAGTTTTAATGACTTCATTATAGTTATCAAATATATCAGTTAATGAAGGATAATTATTATCAATTTTATAAATAAGTTCCCTTTTAAATGCAATGGGCAAGTTTTTAAACATGATATAACTCATTAACTTATTTCCTGCAGAATTTTGAACCAAAAAGTCATAACCATGATTTTTAAGCTCATGGATGTAAGTCCTTACATCATTAATGAACATCTTAGTATTTACAAATTCTACATCATAACCAACATCCAAATTACCATTTAATATTTTGTCAAAAATATCATTAACAACACTATTTATATCTAGAAACTCTTTTTTCAATATTTCCAACGCTATTTGATAGTTGTTATCTACATACTGCAGATGGCCTATCAATTTCGACGCATAACCTTTCAAATATGAATTAAGGTAGGCTAACTTATTAGCATCACTATACGTTTTAAGGCCTATTACATTTTGAAACTGATTAAAAAATTGTGAAAACTGCAATTTATCCTCCGCACTACCCTCAAAAGTCATACACTTTAACGATATAGGCTTAGGTTCATTGAAATTACACTTATTCAAAGCGTCAATAAACATATGAGTTGAATCGTGAAAACTGCTAATATCGTTCCCATTTGGATTGAAAATTTCAAATGGGTCAAGGGACGCTTCGATATCGAAATAGTATCCAACCTGCCCTTCAACTTCGTTTTGAAAATAACTATTGTCTAGGTTTTCGATATCATATTCATCGAATAATTTTAAGATTTTATTATCTGTTACTTTTATGGCATCTAGCAAAGAGTTAATAGTTTCTTTTTGTTTAAGAAATAGTGTGCTAGTCAATTTATTTTCATCTTTGAACGCGGTTAATTTTTTAATAATTATAGTGATACGTGCCTTTTTGGCAGCTCGTTCTCTGACGATTTTGGCAACCAAGTCTTTACATTTAGCAACTGCCTCATCAGACATAATTGATATATATTTACAAAATTATAAAATACCAAAATTAATAATTAATTCGATATCAATAATTACTGAGCAATTATATTAAATTATTATTATAATTAGCAATAATAATAATAATTGAAAGCTTGAATATAAAAAACTTAATAACTAAATATTTATATACAAAGACAAATGCAGTACGCATGCGTCGTTAAACCAATGTTCATGAAAGAATCAAGATCACGTGATCAGAATGACCTTGAAAAAAAAAATGCGAGGATTGAAAATTAAATTAAAGCTGGATTTTTTAAGCTTACGAGGCAAACTATATATGCGCAAACATGAAAAATTATAAAACATGAAATTTACGCACACATTTTTTTATTCTACTTCGAGTGTACTCAGGTTTAGCTTAAATGACTTATATAAACACATGCGCAATAATAAACGCATACAAATATTGACTTTGCGCACACGAAACAATAA
>JABUQX010050680.1:37500-38518 GCA_015478945.1 Trachelipus rathkii
CGCAAAAGACTTCGATAGAGGAAAAATTCCTATGCGTTAAAAATTATCATATCGGGGATACGATTGAGTGTCTGTCGGGACCGAGATACGATCCTGCGATCGCTGAGTCAAGACCTTTCTGAGGATTTGGATTTGATTTTTGGGAAGTATTTTTTCGCGTCTTATAATAATAATAATAATAATATAATATATATATAATAATCAATAATAATAATAATATAATAATAATAATAATTATTAATAATAATATATAATATAACTAAAATATATATATTATATATATATATTATATATCCAATATTATATATATATATATTATTATATATATATATATTATTATATATATATATATATATATTATATATTATAATATATTATATACTATTATTATATATAATATACTCATTGGGAAGTAGAAAAAGGGAAGAAAAAGAAGAACAAAGATGAAAAAGAAGAAACAAGATGACTTTAGTTTTGGGTCGGGCTTATAATTCAGACGCATGCGCATAGCAGATTACTGAAAAGTTTGATATTATAACGGGCTATATTATATTATAGTATTTATATAGTTTATATATATATTATATATATATATATATATATATTAATTATATTATTATTATTATATATATCTATTATATATATATATTAATATATTATAGTGTTTTAACATTTGAATTGCTACTATATACTTCTGGAAAGTAGGAGCTGTATATATAATTCAGGTTTAGACCATAAATTGTGCACGGATTGGTAATCATTTGATGTTGAAGTTAAAAGAGTTAAACAGAACCTAATAAACTGTAACCACCCTTTAAATTTAACAGAAAAAAATAATAAACAAAACAAACAACAAACTCTATAGAAAATAAAAACGGGAGAATACGAACAATATCTCTGAAAGCATTAACTATAATTTTAAAATTTCAAACGCAAAAGACATCGATAAAGGAAAAATTCCTAAGCGGTATTATCAACACCCACATTAAGTCTACAAGCAACTCAACAATCACAGTTA
>JABUQX010050681.1:12500-17493 GCA_015478945.1 Trachelipus rathkii
AGACTATGAGGTTGTCTATAGAGCAAGGGTATATTATTTATGAAGTAGTAGAGGATGTACGGATCAAATTTTTACTTTGAAACAAATGATTGAGAAAATGAGAGAGAAGAAGAATAAGTTGTACTTAGGTTTTATGGATTTGAAACATTCGTATGATAGGATTAACAGCGAAGCTCTATGGTAGATGTTAGTGATATATGGTGTTAGTGGTAGGCTTCTGAATGGAATCAAAAGTATGTATGACAATAGTGAAGCGTGTGTAAGAATAAATAGTTGAAATTTGCGTGGTTTAATATTAATAGCGGAGTGAGGCAGGGATGTGTTATGTTTCCTTGGCTATTCAATTTGTATATTGATGGGGCCATGAAAGAATTAGCGGTTGGGGTGCAGGAGAAGGTGTTAGAATGATGGAGAATGGGGGTGAGTGGAGGGCGCCCTACTTATTATATGCGGATGATTTGGTTTTGTGTTCGAATCTGAAGAGAGTTTAAGAGGATTGGCAGAGGGGTTCGGCAGTGTGTGTAAAAGGAGGGGTTTGAAAGTAAGTGTAGATAAGAGTAAGGTTATGGTTGTGATGAAGTGGAGTCGCGGTGAGGAAATTATGTGATTTCGGGACAGGCTGGAAAAGTGTCTTAGGAGTTTTAAATATTTAGGATATATGTGTCTGTTTAAATATTTAGGATGAATCGCAGTGTGTAGTAGGAAAGTTGTGAATGGTAGTAGGATGGCTGGTGCAATTAAATCATTGGTAGATGTAAAGGGACTAAGTCTTGAGTGCACTAGAGTTTTGCATGAGCGTATGTTTGTTACCTGTGTTAATGTAAGGTAGTGAAACTATGGTCTGTGGAAAAAAATTAAAGACGGGGAAAAAAAGGTGCTTTAATTGATCTAGGCTACAATGTGTTCAGATGAACAGTATTAGGAGCGTGTTAGGTGTGAGAAAAATTGATAAAATGAGGAATAAACGCATTAGGGAGTTGTGTTGCGTGAAGAAATGCGTAAATGAGGAATAAAGGAGAGTACATGGAGATGGTTTGGTCACATAGAAAGGATGGATGAATAAGTCGATTGCTTAAGTGATGTATAATGGTGGTAGGTGTGCTGGGAATCGACCGGCTGGGAGACAGAAGAAAAGGTGGATTGAGTCAGCAAATGAATGCCTGAAGGAGGGGAATGTGAGTTTGGCAGAAGCGAGATGAAATGTGCATAAAAAGAGTGAATGGGTGGGCGGTTTTGTGATGGGGTGTGGTTGTTGGCTTGGCCTAAGGGATAAACATTGACATTCACGAGATACACAGTAGTGGTCCATGGCGCATTCCCGTGAAACCCTAGGGTGGATTTTTCAGATTGCGATGAGCTCTCACTTAATGGTATAAATAGGACGGTAAATGGGTGGGCTATCTTTTCTACTTGCGTCATATTCTTCAACTACTATATATATATATATATATATATATATATTATATAATATATATATATATATATATATATAATATCATAATATATACTATATATGGGGCGGTTAAAACACTAATCTTATGGGCATATATAAAAGGAATAAAATATATTAGAGATATATATTAATTATATATATATTATAAAATAACACATATATTTTATGTCATTTTATCCGTTATATATTCATTCCTTCACATGTTATTAAAAAAAAAACTTTTTTTTGTTACCTTTTTTATCTTTTTTGTTTGCAAAGATATTGATTTAACTTCTTCGTGATTTATATGCATGGGCTTTGTTCCATCTTTGGGGGAAAAAAAGGTGGATGAGTCGTAACACCTTTTAGCTTATACACGAATTTTATTATTTTTTTTATGTGTGCGTTTTTTTATGTTTTTTTTTATTATTCTTTTTCTTTTTTATATGTTACTTTTTAGATTTTTGAATGCAAAATAAATAGGTTTTCTTTTTTAATATGTCAGTTAATGGCTATTATCTTTTGTACTCGAAAATAATGTGAAAATTCCTAATATAATGTAAAGGATTTTTCTTAAAATTAAACATCCTTTGTTTTTTAAATATAAAAATAAAAAAATAAAAACACCTTTCTAGAAATAATTAGAAATAACCCAAGAAATAATTAGAAATAATCCTTATCCATGGACCTGAATTCTTAAATTCCTCTCCAACTATTTTCTCAGTTAAGTATCTTTCTTAAAGTTTTTTTATGAGTGTACTTTAAGTGTAAGTATGCTTTTGTGCGTGTCTTGTGTATGAGTGTTAGTGTGTGTGTTTGTATATGTGTGCAGTAATGGTTTTTTTTTGTTTTTTTTTTTAGATATTTTTATCTCGCCTTTCTGCATTCATGTATTAAGGGAAGGTATTTGCATGGTGACATTTACTTAAAAGTATTATTAAAATCCACGTAAATATACATATATTATTATAAAAAGAGAGGAAAAAATATCTTTCCTTAGAAAATGTACCCATTTGCTTTTATCTAAAGAGAGAGAGAGAGAGAGAGAGAGAGAGAGAGAGAGAGAGAGAGGAGAGAGAGAGAGAGAGAGAGAGAGAGAGAGATATTTCCCTTTTGGCATTACTTTTTTCCCCTGCTATATACAGGTGTTGTTTACTTCAGTCTTCCGCTGTGTGTTATGATTTGGTTTAGATGCCTTTCATTTCAAAACAATAATATATATATATATATAATATATATATATATATATAAGGAGTATACAGGAGGGTAGGGGATTTTTTTTTTATTTACAATATAATATATATATATATAATATATATATATATATATATATATATATATATATATATATATATATATATATATATTTATGTAAGGACGTAGCCAGGTTGGTTGAGGGGATTTCAAACCTCCTTCCCCGAAATTTTCTAATCTATCAAAAGAATTTTATGACTTGAATCTTATAATTGTAATTTATAAAAATAATAATCAAAGTAAATAAAGAGAATACATTAATAGAAATGAAGAAAACATACCGTAGATCGTGGAGATTTCCCAGTTTTAATGGCTGTTGAAAGCACAAAAGAAGAATCTCTAGCGGTGGCAATATAAAAAATGATGAAATAAATATGATTAAAAAACGATATAATGGTACAGCAGCAATGAAGAAAATGTGTCAGAGGTGTTCAAGCCGACGAAAATATCTATCTGCATTTTATATTCATTGCTCTTCACATTTATATGGAGTACAAAACATTAGAAACTTTATTGGGACAGCGAAACCAACTGTGTACTATTTTAGGTTAACAACTATATAATAGGAAAAAATAGTAAAGTTTTTTCCCATAGACAAAATAAATAAAACTAACTAATGTAAGGGGGGGGGGGAAGTTACGGTAGATAGGTTGATACGATATTGAGAAGTTTTAAATAAATTATTGAAGCTTTAGAGAAGTTTGAAATGGATCAAGATATCGAAACCTTTTAAAAACCTCACGAACGAATTAGTTATAAATTTAATTATTAATTCAATTTTATTCACCTTCACTTTTTCATTATATTTACTATTTGTTTGAATGGATTGCCCTTATAAATACACACTTAATAATCACGTTTTAATATTAAAAAATACATAAAATCGAGTTATCACAAAACATCAACACACACAAATATATACATTTATTTATATATCTAAACCATATTAAGTTCCACTAGCTTTCGCCGCCATAGCAACGGCCTCTTCAGGTGGGATTTATATATACTACATTGCAGTCTCCATCATTAGTGGCATCAGATGCTCTTCAATCATATTGAAAATATGATGCTTGTTTTCAAAGATTTTAGGGCAAAATATAAAAGGAAAATTTCCGAGGAAGTTGCAACAGAACTTTTGCCTTCTGTTAATGAAGAAATAAGAATTCCGAGTGCCAGAATCAATGCAATATATATATATATATATATATAATATATATATATATATATATATAATATATATATATATATATATATATATATATATATATATATATATATATATATATATATATATATATATACGAATTATATATATATATATATATATATATATATATATATATATATATATATATATATATATATATATATATATATATATATATATATATATATATATATATATATATATATATATATATATATATATATATATATATATATATATAATATATATATATATATATATATATAACATATATATATATATATATATATATATATATATATATATATATATATATATATATATAATAACCATATATAATTGTTTTAAAATAATATAAGTAATATATGCAATTTCAGAGAAAGAGAAGAGAGAGAGAGAGAGAGAGAGAGAGAGAGAGAGAGAGAGAGAGAGAGAGAGAGAGAGAGAGAGATCTGCCTAATGTGCATAAAAGGCGACTATTTTATATTTCCTCTTGTAATTTAAAAGAAGACGAAGTCAATACTCCGTCAACTTTATTGCTCATCAGGCAAGGCGAGACATTGCTGGCCTCAACGATCTTGTCTTATGGTCAAAATACACTATTTAAGTGTAATTAAACAGTATTTGATTAAATATCATTTCATTATTAGAGAAAAATTATATAGGAAAATAATTGTTTAGGGTGGGCCACAGAGCCTCAAATGACGCTTCCCCACTGATATATATATATATATATATATATATATATATATATATATATATATATATATATATATATATATATATATATATATATATATATTTATATATATATATATATATATATATATATAATATATATATATATATATATATATATATAGTTTTGTAATACGTGTTAAGCGCTTAAAACCATTTCACTTTCTTTGATCTCTTGACTAAATTTTTGAAATCTCAAATAATAAAAAATTTTGAAACCGGAAACGAGTTTAAACAAGTTTGCAGGAAAGGGAAAACTTTTCTTTCAAAATAAAATTTAGGTTAATAAATTTATATATATATATATATATATATATATATATATATATATATATATATATATATATATATATATATATATA
>JABUQX010050682.1:0-12500 GCA_015478945.1 Trachelipus rathkii
TTCTAGTGCTATAGTGAATATCGTTAATACTATAATTCTATATTGTACTATATAATTATAATTAGCATACAAATATCAGAACTATAGATTTATAAACATTCTTTCATAAATCTCGATATAGTTGTGCGAACTTGAAATTCTTTATAGTGCAATTTACTTACGTATAAATTGGTGATAAATTAGGTGTTGAAATTTAACTTAACTAAGTTATAATCTTTGGAGGTATTTTTTAAATACTCTGTTATGGTATACTATAGTGTTATAGTAAAGATGGTTAATTTTATATATATATATTATACAATTTTGGTAATTAATATTATTATTCTATTTAGAGAGGTAGAATAAAATATCTCTATTAATTTATTTGATTATATGTAACTTAAAAGTATTTAAATTATTCTAGTAGTGTAGTATTATATTATATATTATCTATATATCTGAATTATTTGAGGTTATATTAGTAGTTATATTTATCGTAATTCAACTAAACTTAATTAATAAATTAGTATATAAGGAGAAGAAGTTAGTATATACTGCAAGATTATACTATATGACTAGCTGGAAACATTTTAGCGACTTTGAGGTCATAACGATCATGTCTTTACGAGCTAGTAATAATAGATTGGGAAACCTTTTTGGTTACTGAGAAAAGAAGGATATATCTTGAGTAATACTAGAGATAGTTCGAAAAAGTCAGATGAAAGAGTCCTAGAGGTTTCATATAGTTTCAGTATAAAGTATATTATTATATATATAAAACAATTTTTATTATATAGTATGGTTAGTTCTTCTTTGAATAATCCTTTTTTTTATTCTATAGTTTTCTGTATTTTTAAGTAGATATAATCCTTTAACAGTAGATAATAATAATAATAATGTTAATAACAATAATTGGTCATGTGTATATATTGTATATATATATTTGTAGTGTCTTGTATATCTATCTAAAAATTTTTGGTATTTAATGTCTCTTTTATAAGGTACTCAGATTAATAGGTGAGAATATACGATAAAGTATTACATAAATTATGATTATAACAACTATAGTTATATAGTATACCTAATGACAAATTTGCCTAGGATTCATAAAGTATAATAAGATATTACTGACTACAGAGGAGTAGGTCTCATTTTCAAGTTAGATAATCTCATATCTGTTATTATGTAGTAGAACGCAAGTCCTGGCTAATTATACGTATATATATATAACCTACTACCCTTTATTTGTAACAGTTTTAATACCATTATTAATAAATTGTTGATCTATATCGAGTACCTTCAAAAGGGGATACAAACCATTGTTCGATCATGCTGAGAGCGCAGTCGGTTACGGAGTCCAAACTGCTAATTAGCGAACGATATTGAAGATATTTAGATAATGTATATTCTTCTTGTTATATCATACGACAATTTGTTAGTTAACACTGAAAATGCTTCGATTAGACTTTTACATTCCGGGCGGATGAAGCCAGAGCGCGAGTTCGACGGTCGTCAAGTCGGCAGGCAATCTAATATTATATTTAAGTTTCAATAGGTTTCACTGTATATGGAAGGGAGGTTAGTAAAAAAAACATTACTGCGATACACTCAAAGTTGAGCTTATATAAATAAATAAATCATATACTATACACAGATTATGCGATCAGACCATTACCGATATTTTCTTGAAGGATTTATAAATCACAAATTAAATATAATTTAGTATGTTTCTATCATTAGAGTGGCAATGGGACTGTTTGGATAAGCAATAATTTGCACCTCTTTAAATAATGATAATGCTTATTATTATGTTGTGGATTGAATACTCATATTAATATAGAGTAAGACGAGAGAGGTGTGTATATATAGTATTAGTATTAGATAGTAGTAGTATTATTAGTAGTATATATATATATGAGTATATATATATATATTATAGTTTATAATAGTTTATAATAATTGTGATATAATAGTTAATATATATAGTAAATATATATAGTATATTGTATATATATAGATATATATGATATATATATATATAGGTATATTATATAATAATATAATATATATAAAATATATAGTATATATATAGTAATGATGTCTAATTGAATAGAGTAATTTAGTGTTTAAATTAGTATAAATTCATTCTTCGGTTCTTCACCTTTTAGTACCTCTTGTTGGCCGCTAAATAAGTTAAGTTAGAGGAGGGTAATGAGGAGTGACTGGTACAAAACATATCGGAAAGTTAAGATAAAAAGACAGTAGAGAACATGAAAATTATCGAGTCGAAAAGAAAAGGCCAGTACATTAGTAACCTATAGGCCTTAGCCGTCGTGTACCTATTAATTATACGTGAGTCAAGCTATCTAGTTACGACAGAGCAGATATAATCGCACCCTAGATAGTCATGAATTAGGATTGACCTAGTATTATAGCGACGAGGTAGAGCCCTACTATGGTTAAAGATGTCAGAACAGAGAATCGATCAACAGGTGAGAGGGAGGGTTTCATAGATCACCCCGAAATGAGCATTCAGAGATGGTGCTATCACAGCAACCATCTGCCCCCATAACAACCCCTTTGCTATAGCTCAATTATCAATTAGACATTTTGCGTGATTCGTACGCTCTGCCTTATAGACGATTCTCGAGACTCCTGCGTAGAAGATTGAGGTAAGAACATTCAGATTGTCTTACAATTCGAACGTAACAAGTAGCCAGATTACTTTCTATCTTCGGTCCTCTCTCAGCGGGATAGGTGGTTTCAGCAAAAACAAACAGAGCTCGTCCCTGTGGGACACTTTAGAGACACATGCTACGCCGTTAACACGCAAACCAGAATTCATGGTCATTTTCTGTGTTCAACGTGCGGCTCTCCCACAGAATAGACCCGAATAATCCAAGATACTCTAACATTAGCCTGTTCAGTTGAGTCTCGAGGGCATTTACATGTCGCTTTACCTCACACCATTTCAAAGCGCCACTCGCAAAAACGTCAAGGACTTTTATTCGTCACCTGTTTCATTCACCAGACAAACATTCCTTTAGTAGACCTGAAGATGTATTGGCATAATGATTTTCTGGCGGATTAAAAATTTTCCGAAACTATATGCCGACCAGTTAAATTTATTCCATGTAGATTTCTGATGGTACAAACGACGAGCTTTAGCAAAACTGTTCGCTCAAAGGAGTCGTCCTGAGCTAATAGTTGAATTTTTGATGTAGGACTGGATAGTATTGAGAATCATTAGGCTCTAAGATAGGGCTCTTAAAATTGCCTTTACCTACGCTGGTAAAAAATAAGTGGGCGCTCGACGTAGGATCACATTTGAGAGAAACTTGATCGCATCTCTAAGGGCATTATTGTATTGTCCAGCATCCATTACTTACGTTATATATATTTTGATCCGTTTTTGAAAATTTGAATGAGCATGTTACAACAATTTTAATATACAAATACACGGAGAACATATCAAATAAAAAAACTTCATTTAGGTTATGCAATATTCCTCTATGTTTATAGAGACTAAAGACAAGGCAACTCAATTGAGCTACTCACATTTCACTTTCATCATCCTTTGGAGAGCAAGCGATGTTAGTATGATTGCAATCTATTAGCCATCCGTCCTGCGTATATTGAGGTAGATTTAAACAAACAGTAAAACTTTTGACCTACTGACAAAGCAGGAAGAACGAATGATCACATCGCAAAGCTCTCATATCTCGTCTCAGGCTTATGCATCATAAAACTTAGATGTCACCCACAGTCTACATCTAATGTAGGAGCATTTATAAGATTACTTATAGGAGTTAAAAAATATTTATGTAACTTCCAGGTTAAACTATTTGCAATTATGATGATGAAGACTTAGACTTATGCAACCAAACCAACTTCTACCGGACCTATCTAGAGAGAAGAGTTTAAACTACTTGAAATAAACATTTATGAAGTAAATGAGTTTATAACTCAGACGTGCTTTACTATCTAGCTCCTTTCTCTCACTCGCTCTGGCTACATGTCCAAATCTGGGACAAGTAGTATTACTTCACACTGAGTGTACAGTGCTCATAGTTACAAATCCAACCTAAGAGTAAAATTTAACTAACATAAACTTTATCTTATAACGTTATTATACTATTACTAAATCAACCTCCTTTATTACATCTACCTGACCCAAACATTCTCTCCACGCCAAAGTTTTAAACATTAAAATTCAATATCTTACCATGGTTACTCGTTCGTCTCACTAACACTCTCAGAATTATCACGTTTCTATAGTCAAACCAGACAATCTATCCAAAAGAAAGATAATAAAAATAAGGACTTAGCTATACACCTCAAGAGCAATCTATTTCTGCCTTCCATACATCTTCCATCGACATCATGTAGAACACCTAACAAATTATTTTTACTCTCTGCCAGTCCCACCCGAATATACGTATATATAGAGTAGTATATATAATATCGTTAAAGGAATATACTATATATATAGCTATATAGGTATATAATAGTATATATAATATATATATATATGTATAAGTGAAGACATGAATCCGCATCCGTGACCCACCTAAATTCGACATCGCGCATTGCTACACTCGCTTAGACGGCACTCGCATGCCGCATCCGCAGCGCATCCTCTTTGGAAAAATGCAGGTGTTGAGGATGTTTTGCTACATTTGATTAAATGCATATAAAATAAATAGTTATTTGTGCATCTTTCTCATGGGAGTTATGGGATAATTTGTAATTTTGGGCAATTTCGAGATTTCTGTATATACAGTATAGTATATTGTATGATATATAGTAGTTATATATTAGGGTCGTATATAGTATACTATAATATAGTATATCTAGGTAATATAGTACATATATATATATATATATATATAGTATATGATATAGTATTGTATATATATATACGAGTATATAGTGATAGAGTAGGATATTACTATAGATACATATATATATATATATATACTATATATATTAAGGGTATAGTTATAGATATAGTAGTAGTTCTCACTAATAGGTATATTAGTATATATAGGTATATATAAGTATAAATATAGTATATAAATTATATATGCTGATTAGGTTATAATCTAGAGGCTCCGTGTAAGTGAGAGCAAAATGAACGGAGAAAGTGAATGTGGAGAGGGGCAAAAAGAAGGAGGTGACTGAGGAAGCTAGCAATAGGAACTGATGGATGATATGAAGGAAAGCAAAGAAGAAGATTTTTAGATTGGCAAGAACTGTAATAGAGGAGGGAAGAGCTTATGAATATGGGTGAATATACTCAAAGATCAGATAATGGAGAATTATTGGTAACCCGGGAACAAAGCAAAAGGTGGATAGAAAACTTTGATTGGCGAGTTTTGAATGTGGACAGGTGCAAGTGGAGGAGGAGGGGTTGGAGAGAGAGGAGGAGGAGGAGAGAAGACGCGAAGGAAGCAATATGAGGACGGTAATAACTGGAGGAGGACATTTGAGGAGGCGTAAAGAGAGAGACTAGCAGAGAAGAGATCTCCTGGTGGAGGATTGTATAAATATTGAGTTTGCTGAAGAAGGGTTAGAAATGGGCTTGAAAGCTTCGACTGCCTGAGATGTTGAAACAGGCTGTTGGTGGAGAGTGGGTGTGCCGGAAGAGTTGGGAAGGTCAATAATGAACCATTTATAGGAAGGGTAAGGGGGACGCAGGAAAATTGTAGAGAATATTGACATGAGCAAGTCACCAGCCGAAATGATTTGAAAGGAATGCCTGTTTATATGAAAGCAAATTAACGATCAAAACTAGAGCCAAGAATGGGTGAACCCGTGCAGTATTGGTAAAGAGGTGTGGTAAGAAGGTACTACACGTTTAAGCGTTTGCATTAAGATGATACAGGAAAAGACTTGGGAATACAATAAGAAGAAGGCATATATCGCCTTCATATAGACGTTAAGAATAGTCATTCTTTTATATATATGTGGCACACACACTCACCAGGTTGGAGGCAGACTGACTGAAAGAGCAGAAGAATAATGAGCGTACATAATAAGGCCACGAGACGTGTAAGTAAGCAGGATATAAAAACGGAAGGAATGGTTTGAGGTAAAAACTGGAGTAAGGCAGGGTAGTGTGCTGTCGCCGATGCTGTTTATAGCGTATTTGGATACAGTCATATGAGGTGTAAAAGAGAGTTTAGAAGAGATTGACGGAGACATCATGGTAATCAGATGATATTGGCGGTGTTGGATGGAGATGGTGAGAGGTTGCAGCAAATGGCACTGGTTTCGGCAGAAAAGTTGAGAGAAACAGGTTGCAATATGACTGTGGAGAAAACAGAAATACGATAGTAGTAGCAGGGGAAGGAGGAGGAGGAGGAGTTGATAGTGGAGGTAGACGGTAGAGAGATTAAAATGTGGATAGATATAAATATCTAGGAAGCACTTGGATGAGAAGGGGGGGTGCAAAGGAAATTGCGAGTAGGATTGAACAGTATGGCAGGACTGTAAGAGCAGTATACACCATCTTGAAAGATAAATACTGTATATGAACAAAGAGGTGAAGAGAGCAATATACGAGGAAGTGTTGACGCCGATACTTGTTGTATGGGGTGGAAACAGGAACATGACAGGGAGAGAGGAGAGTAAAATTCAGACAACGGAGATGAATGTGTTGAGGACAGTGATTGGAAAGACGAGAGAGCGAGACACGAGTGAGAACGAGACCGTGAGGGGAGAAGGTGGGTGTGAAACCCGGGCGAGTGAGGAAGTAAAGTGGGACGAAGCAGACTGAGATGTGGGTGGGACACCTGGAGAGGACTACAGGAGAGAGGTTGCCAGCAGGAGGTGAGGTGGAGACCGGAAGGCTGCGCGGTGTCGGCGTGAGCGCCGGTGCACTGACCAGGCGAAGATGGAGAGACGCAGTGGAGGAAAGATTCATTGAGGAGACACCAGATGCCTGCAATGGATGAGCTGATGGGATGGGATCGTGATGGATAGAACAAGATGGAAGCGGAGGTTGGCCCCACTGAAGGCTCGTAAGCCTGACTGGGAGAGGTGTAAGATATATATATATATTATAAGTATATATATAATATATATATATATATATATATAGTATATATATATAATATATATATATAAAAATACTATATAAGTTATATATATATGGATAGTATATAGGAGTTATATAAGTATCATGTCATGTCATTGCCATTCACTAATATATATATATATATATATATATAATATATATATATATTTATATATATGATATAATATATTAGTATTATATTATATATATATATATATAGAATTTTAATACGAACATTTCAAAAATAAACATCCGCATCACGCATCCTGCATCTACTTTCAAGATCCGAACGCGGACATTACCTCATCATTTTTTTAAGATCCGGTATGGACCGCAATGGCCCCAGACCCGCATCCGCAAGAGCAGTCAAATTTGTGGGACATCCGGTCATATAATATAGTAATATAATATTTATAAGATATATATATAATGTATATATATATTATAGATATATTTATATATTATAATATATTAAATATATATATATATATATATATATATATTAGTATATATATATATATATAATATATATTAATATAGGTATATAATATTATTTAACAGTGATCAACAAATTGTTTGGTGCTAGTGAAATAAAAAACGTACTATAGGAACTTCAAAAGGTATTTTTGATTCTGACCCCTTTGTCCATTGTCGAAGTCTTTCGATGAATACAGTGCATGCTTTATCTGGTTCCCACGATTTATCTTGATCACCTAGTTGTATATCAAAGTAGGCAAAGTAAGCTTTTCTTACAAAGTCAGTTATATTTCCCTTCTGATGTGGAAGTGCAAAATTTCCACATATGTAACAAAAGGAATCGGGGTTATTTTTGCAATTAAATTTTCTACTAGTTGATGACATATAGCGTGATTGCTCAGCCATATTTAAAGGTATATTAAATACTTATTTCAAAATATATCTCAGGAAATCTGCAAAAATATAAATGAAAATTAGCTTCCAGAGGTATATAACTTTAAATGAGTTAAAATGATAAAAAAAAACTATTAGTTGGTTGAACATAATCAAACATACAAAAAAGGCTAATATTATGCCAATATATGCATATATGTAGATAAAAATCGCCTTGAACAATTATAATATGTGGCTACAAAAAACACATGTATAGCAAATTGAGTGAAATCTTCCTACGAATACGGAAATGGGGCAACGTCTATTGTGCAAATCTGGGACCTGATAGAGAAAAACTAAGTGCAGATTCGTGTTCAGCGCACCCGAATTGCCTATAATCAAGTGTCGAATTCAGTTCAATAGACAAAAAATTGAAATTTGTTATGCAGTGTTATTCATCTACTAATTTCGAGTGTTTTATTTTTTCCTTTTTTTTGTCTCTATAATCAACGACAACATGCTCATACTCAGTGACGTCACTTACGGACTATGAGATTGTAAAATATCCCAAAAGCTTTCCTTTGAGAATTGATTTAACAAACACTAGATTACTTTATTGCACTTTCAAACACGAGCATTTGCATGATTCAGCAGCTTTGGTAACTTTTTTTCAAAAGTTGATTCACAATTAGTTGCATTGTTTTAGAAATAATTTTTACTAATTACAATGGTATTGTTATTTTCTTTTCAGTGATTCTGCTCTCATGCTAACACATCCATCATACACACCACACACACACAACACACACACACAACACACACACACCTACACAAACACACACACCCACACACACACACACAACACACACACACACACAACACACATCACACACCACAACACACACACCACACAAACACACACCTACACAGCCACACACACATAGTCAGCACAAACACACACACATCTACACACACATATACACACACACACACACACACACTATATATATATATATATATATATATATATATATATATAGTATATTATATATTATTATATTTTAGTATATATGTATATATATATATATTATATATATATTATATATATATATTATATCTATATATATATAATATATATATATATAACGTTGGTGGATGTGAAAGGACTAAGTCTTGAGTGAGCTAGGGTTTAACATGAGGGTATGTTGTTACCTGTGTTAATGTATAGTAGTGAGACTATGGTCTGGTCTTCACAACCTACGACGGTGCCACAAAATGAAACAGACCTCCCGAGTGTGATGCACTTAAATGACGGTGACAAGAAAGTACAGCGGTGCCATGCGTGTGGCTTAAAGCCTCCTGTTTACAGTGGACTATTCACCACATAAACCGCCACCAGATGTGCCCCCCACGTGTAAACCATTGATATACGTTAAACACTTCCATCCTGAAAGTTTTTCACTCACAACGCTGTCCATTCGTGCAAAGTGTGCGTATGAAAACCCAAATCTGGTACCTTTCAGACTGTACTTTCAAATCGTTATATCTCCTAATCCGTGCGTTTATAGGTTTATATGCATAGAATCATTTTTGTTGCATTTCGTGTGGGAAATCTCCCCTCCAAGTTTGTCAGCTTATTGTTGAATAACCCTGTATATATGACAATATAAATATATTAACATAGACCGTTTTCGTTTTTGTCATTTGTGCTTACGCTCGATAAGAAATGCTTACACAGTTTTAGCACTAATTTCATACAAAAACGACCGCGATTTCTTACGAAGTTTAATTTTGTTTACAAACAATTGGAATCAACTGTTGTGATGGAGCCTGTCGATTTGGAATAAACTGAAATAAAAACACAACAAATGGTTTATATTACAAATAATTGATCAACTATTGTGATGGAGTTTATCCATTTGGAAGAAATTATATTTAAAGCTGATTTTATTGAATGAAACATTCAACAATTCAAACGGGCTACACGGGTCCGCCAATATTGTTGTTTACATTTATGCGCAAGCAAGTCCTAAATTCGGCATTTCTTATGATTTTGCGCTAAGTTTGACAAAAGCGAACTCAAACTCGAACATTTCTTACGTTGCGTAAGCACAAATGCAAAATCGAAAACGGTTATAGTAGGGTCAGATAGATAGGAAATTATCGGACAAATGGCGGATATGCTCTTCAAAATTCTAAATTTTCAACGACTGCTTTCGAAAGAAAGCCACGCTACCTTTTTGCCTACGTCGAAATGGTAAGAAACATTGTGGATTGGTTTCGATAAACAAATTTACTAATTCATTTTAATTTTCATCGTATTATTATGGCATTTTTCCGAACATAAGTGATTAATAATTGTTATAAATTGTTACGCTATGAAAGAAAAATTAATATTGTTGTTTTAAGTTTTTGGCGGCAACATTTCCAGCGAAAAGTACAGTGCACACACATACACAAGATGGTCCTAAAATTATAACATTGGATTGAGGTACTATAATTTCAAATTATATATATAGTATATATAGTATATATATATATTATTATTATATATTATATATATTATATATATATATATATATATATATAGTAATATATATATATATATAGTATATAGTATATAGTATATAATATATATAGTATTATACAATATATGTATATTTTCCAGTCAAGCCACCACTCATGGCTGGGCCCTTTTCAAGAGGGGGGCAGGAGATAAAACATAGAAAGCCGCTCCATTCCCTAGCTTAACGCAAATCTCCTCGGTGGCGCAGACGTGGGCTTTAAAGGGCGAAGATTAAAACAGTTGAAAAACCAGAAGGAGGCAGAGGAGTTTCCCCAGACAGAAGTAGCTGGAGAAAGAGGCCCATGACGAAGCAAGTCTGGGGTTTTTCAATACTCACGCAACATTCACGAGAGCAAGGCATCCCTTGTGATACGAAGGGTGAGCAAGGTGGTGGAATGCGAGAGGTCAGCTCTCCCGAGCACTTGCCACCGTAGTACCTATAGAAAAGAGATAGTGCGCGCAACGGTGCCACGTCGCAAGATAGGGGTCAAGGGAGTTTGAAATGATAGGGGACAGTTTAATTAATCCTCTTGAGGCTTAGATCTCAACCTGATCCAATAGAGAGGGGGAGCCTGAGAGCAGCCTCCCCCCCAGATGTGAGAACAGTACTTCATATACAAGGGGGCGAATAAGGCCCTTATTAACTGGATGCAAACGTTCAGAAGGAAAAATATTCAGCAACGCATGAACAGAACTCTCATCTTCTTTGAGGGCCACCTTAGCAACCATTGTAATATTGAGGTTTCAGACAATTTGTTTTTTATGGTTGAACCAAAAGAATGTTATTGCTTATTAACAGGTGAGACGTTAGAGCCGTCGAATAAAATAGGAAGAGTTGGGAGGTGTTTTTTTTGAGGAGATTAAAGATGCTTGTAATTTTTAAAGAGTTGAACTTTACAAGGTTGCAGTGACCCCACCGGGAAAATCTCATCCAGATCGTCAAGGTAATAGAATCAAAAGCTGAAGGACGAGAGGCGCTTAGAGATGCAAAATGAGGGAGGAGATTGAAATAAGAGAAGAATGGAGAGTTGAGTCCTCGGCATAAGAGTGAACAGAGTAGAAGTACAGCTGAGGACGATCGTTGATGAAAGTAGGAATAAAGTTGGAGATAAAACAGAACCTTGAGGAACACCACAATCAGTGTTTCTTTCAGGCATACCTCCGGGGGGGCTTTGCCCCCCCGGAGAAAATCGAGCATGAATTAATTTTTGCCGTAAATTACAAAATAAAGCAAATAAACATAAAAAGTATGTTTAAATCTATATTATCTAGCGATAAATAATAAAATCAGCCAGAATGCATGGAAACATGCTAGATATGGCCATAAAATAGCAAAGTTTTTAATTCTGACTTCTGAGAAAATGGGTATTGCTTCGGAAAAGGTCCTATTAGTTAAGGGCAAGATCCAATTTTGAGCTGGGGCTGATCCCCATTTTCAGCCCCACCTAAAAATGAACATAAAATTCGGAATTTTCAGCCGATTTTGACTATATAAACTCCAAAATGTAGCTTTTTTTGCCCTCTAAAACGTTGTTTTCCGGTGTTTTTCTGTGTCTGTAGTCATTCTTTCAGAATTTTCAAATTTTCAAAACCCATGTTTTTGACATTCTTCGTATCAACTTTCAGAATTTTTTCCGAAATGACTTCAAACTTGAAATATGCATAGATAGGTCCATTTTCTAAAAAAAAGTACTTTTTCGATTTTTTGAGTTTTGTGCTCAGCGTTATCCAATTTCCAAACCCATTTTTTTTTGGATTTTGAAATGAAAAATTGCGATAATTTTTTTCCTGTTCGAGCGAAGTGGATGGAATTTTTCAGGGCATATGACGTCGGGGGAGAGGCACATTTTTTACTTAGATAATTTCTTTGTATATGCTTTAGTTTTGGATTTGTTCTTGGAACAAATTTTCAACAAAAAAAATTTGGAAAATTTTTAAAAAATTTATATAAGCCCTGAAAATTTGATGTTGATCGGATAAGTAGAAAAAAAATATCTCAATATTTCACATTTTTGAACGATTAAA
>JABUQX010050682.1:22500-26086 GCA_015478945.1 Trachelipus rathkii
ATAATACAGCAAAGTCGATCGCTCTCGCGTGAAACGCTCGAGGCTTGCCTATTTATCGCGGGCTTCGCGGCACATCATCAATACAAATATTGCCTGAAAAAAGACAATCGAAAAGTTATCTAAATTGCTACAACAAAAAGGCACGTCGTAAAAACTATCTCAAATCTAATATTTCTTAAGAAATTATTTAAATTAATTTAACTAAGCTTGCCTGAAAAGCGAGCTACGCTCGCATCTGCGCTTTTGCTCACTTCGCTAGCTGCGCTCGTGGTACATATGTGCGTAAATATTAATAATATTATGATTACTAAATTGTAAAATACTATATAGTATAATATATATTTATATATATGTATATATATATATAATAATATATATATATATATATATATATATTATTATATATATATATATATATATATATATATCCTGGGGGGAGTTAATCCCTACCAGGCGCGTCCCCCAGGTGGTGGATGGGGAGGACCCTCTAAGGGGGGTAGCTCCGGAATATATAAATAAGGAGCCGTGGACCAAAACTGCAACCAGGACAGGCCTAGCAAGCCGCTGGCGAAGTGACATTGCTCAAGAAACTCCTGTTTTGCCTCGGAACCACGGATTGATTAGACGAAGACGACCGCGCGATAGAGGACCTGAAAACGGAAATGATTCCTGGAGAGGCCTTAGAGTGGCTACCCTGAATGTTGGAACCCTGAGGGGTAAGGAGGAGGAAATGGTGGAGCTGATGATGAAAAGGAAGTTGGATAGTTTGGAAGTCTGTGAAACCAGACTCATGGGAAGTGGAAGCAGAACAATACATAATAACTACCAATTGATGTACAGTGATGGAGAAATACATAGACATGGGGTGGGAGTGATTTTGACGGAAGAAATGGCACAGAGAGTAGAAAGTGTGAACTATGGAGATGAAAGATTGATGATGTTTTCGATCAAAATGGAACACATGGGTGTGAGTGTTGCACAGGTGTATGCACCGCTACAGGGAAGAACTGAAGCTGAGAAGGAAGAGTTTTATCGGAAACTGCAGGAAATTAAAAATAGGGCACAATATGCGGAAAGAATAGTGATAATGAGGAGATTTGAATGACATGTTGAACACAGAGAAGCAGGTGTGAGAGAGTATCATCAGGAGCTTTCGCGTTGGCGAGAGAAACAGAGCTATGAACGAGAGTTATAAGATTTCTGTTGCAGAATGGAAATTGACAGTTAAATGAACAACCTGTTATAACATTTTAGAAAAAAAGCCATAGTGGAATGGTATAGATGGAGCAGAGGAAAGGTTGGTTTGTAGAGAAAATTCCATGTGATAGAACTGATATTGACTAACAAAAAGGAGATGTTTAGAGATGTAAAGAGTTTACCATCCGTGTCTGGAGTTGCGGATCACCGTATGGTGTTGGGGAAGATGCATATTAAAGAAACCTACTTTGCATCCAAGAAAGATGAGAAGAAGAGTGCAAATAGAAAGGATCAAAGAGGCAGGATGTAGAGAGAACGGCAAATAAAAAACAATACGACAGTAAAAGAGGAGGGACAGAGTGTTGAGGAGTGCATGGAACATTTTTAAGGAAGCCGGTGCAAAGAGACGCAGCAGAAGACCAGTGAGCGATGGGAAAAAAAAATGGTGGGGCAGGAACAAAAAAGAAAAAAAACACCATGCGTGGACAGACACGTGTTAAAACTGCTGTACAAGAGAAGATGAGGTGTTTTAGGAAATGGATAAAACCGAAGAGGGGAGTTGAGGAAGAGAATATGCTAGCAGGGTCGGCGAGCGAGTTTGACTAGAATGAAAGGATGGAAAAGAGAAACCACCTGGAAAAAAATTGGAATCGAGTTGGAAGAAGATGTGACAGGCGTAAGAAAGCTGCTTTTAATTTAGCATAAAGAATTACAGGAAGAAAACTCGACACCAAATGGCACGAGCTATAAACGGGCGAAACGGAATCTTAGTAATATTAAATTCAAAGGCGAGAATTGCCGAGAGGTGGAGGAGATTCTTCGAGGATATGTACAATGTGGAGGGCGTGGCGGAGGAGAGAATGCAAGAGCCTGATTTGTTGGAGGCTGAGGGAGAGAGGACGAGTGGTTGATCACGGAGGAGGAGATGATGGTGGCTGAAAGGTATGAATAGCGAAAAGGCGGCGGGAGAAGATGGAATAGCGTTGCGGAAATGCTGAAGGAAATGGGAGTCGAAAAGTGACAAGATGGAGGTTAAATCTGATTAAACAGGTGTTGGAGAGATGAGGTGGTGCCTTGTGAATGGATAGGGCAACAATCTGCCCCACTATAAACATAAGGAGATAAAACAGAACTGGGAAACTATTGAGGAGATCTGCATTAATCTGATCGACGTGCGATGTTAAAGTGGGGCTTGTAGGATTTTAGAAGAGAAGCTGAGAGAGGTGGTGGAACACAAGCTTAAAGAATGGCAACATGGTTTCAGACCTGGGAGATCGACTATAGCTATAGATGTGATGTTCGCTTTGAAAATGAGTAAAAGTTGAAACACTAATTGCGGAATTTACAACAGGAAGACTGTACAGCTTCGTAGATTAGAAAGGCTTTTGACTATGAGTGCAAGGGAGTTATTGTGGCAGCGGAACTGAGAAGAAAAGAACTATGGAATACCTGAGAAATTTCACAAGTTAAAAGCAAAAAAAGCACTTTGTAGCACAGTAAATTGCTAGAAAGTAAAGACATATTTTTGACCGTGAGGGGAGCAATGTTTAATGTCCAACTGGGGTGAAGCAGGCGGAGCGTGCTGTCTCCAAATTCGTTTTCATTATATACATGACAGTTGCGGGAGATCGGTGCGGAACAGAAGGAGGATGACGCATGTTGGAATACGCGGATGAACTTCATTTGTATGCACAAAACCCAAGAGAGACTCCAAATTTTCTGGACGGTTTGGAACGAGGAGTTGGAGGAGACGGGATATGAGGATAATCGAACGAAACCGGGAGGTGATGTTCGATCCGTAGATTTGTGGAGATGTCTGGAGATAGTTTGAAGTTGGAAAAGGCTGAGACAAACGGGCCAGTTTAAATATTTGGGGGACAATTCACTTATGGTGAAGGAAAACGACACAATGCTGGAATTAAAGAAGAGAATTGGGAAATTAATGGGACAACAGAAATGTTGCCCATTGATTGAAGGAAGAGCAAATTTTTCGAGACGAGTTAAAGATAGGTGATGTACACAGTACCTACCATGAGGCCAGTATTGACCTAGGACATGAAGCATGAGCTTCTTAATACGAGCACGCAAAAGAAGAGCATTGGAGGACTACGAGATGCGTTTGTGTTGCGACTGATTAGAGGAGTGACAAGAAGAGACAGGAGAGAAATGAGAAGGTTAGGGCGGATTTGGGCGTGAGAAGCGTGGTAGAGTTTGGAGAGAGGACAGCTGCGGTGGAACGGACATGTTAAGAGGATGGAGCGAAGCACGACGTGCCCAGAGAATGTGGAGGAAATACAAGGGAGAAGAATGTGGGAAGACCTAAAGTTAGATGGTAGCACAAAGTGAGCGCCCTGTTGCAATGGTGAATAGAGAAAATCTCTCTCTTTTT
>JABUQX010050683.1:0-7500 GCA_015478945.1 Trachelipus rathkii
ACAGCGAATAGGTTAATATATGTTAGTGATAGAGTAGTAGTATGATGGTGATAGTTATATAAGTAGTGAATTTATATTGATTGATATTGTTGTGTTGTGTATATTGGTATTTTGTTTTTTGTATGTATATATGTAATTATATAGTTTTTTTTGAATATTTATTTATTTATATAACAACGCGCGTAGTCAGTGTTCCGAGTCACTCCCGCCAAAAGCGAGGTCGAGTGTTCGCAATGGTCTGGTGGGAGAATGTTGTAGCTATTTTGCCTTTTAATTGGGCTTCGTCTCTCGGACGTTAAGTGAGTGCCCTCCCTCATTGATGATAGGGCTTGGCCCGTGAGTTGTGGTGGTGTATTTCTGTTAAAAAAATATATATACAATATATATATTATTAATTATATAATATTATCCTATATAATATAATATATATATATTATTAATATATATATATAGATATATGTAGGACTTTAAGTAATACATGGTCCTCATATAACAGTGAGAGTGGTAATAATTTTATTAAAATTAACTTTGTGCAAATACAAAGAATTACTTTTTATTTTTTGTGTTTTGCAATTTATTTAATTTTTTAGTTTATTTAAACGTATTTATTATTTAATATATATATTATTTAATATAGTATAATATATTATATATATATATAAATATATTATATATATTAATACTAATATATATATATATATATATATATATATATATATATAGTTAATATATATATATATATCTAATATATATATATTGGTAGATTTTTTAATGCCCACAGTATGTAGCTAGAGAACGGCTGCAGGTCTTACGTAAAAAATTATATTATTTGGAATCAGCCGAAGATTCTACTAGGATTGGGTATTTAATTTTTTTTTTTTTTTGTTTTTTGGAAGTAAATTTTTTTTTTACCTAAAGGAATACCCTGGGTAAACCGAAGATGGCAGCGAGTCGGAGGTCTATCGGTCCGTGGACACGGGGGGGACTAATCCGCCTCGGGGATAGGTCTCCGGAACCTCCGCTCTTTGTCTTTGGGGTGTCGCGGGGGTTCCTCCGACATCCCCTCCTGGTGAACGTCCCCCCTCTGTCCCGTCGGCTCGAGCCCTAAATGGGGGGAGGGTATTGTTCTTTTTTTTGGAAAATTTAGTTTTTTTTTTTTTAATTCTAGGTTCAATGAGTTTATACTCGCAGCGATTACAATTGATGAAGTAAGTTGGTCACTTTTCACGTGTATAATTGCTACGATTTTCTTTGTTAAGGTTTTTGTTTAACAAGTTGGCTTTACCTGTTGCTGATAGGCGGGAAAAGAGGAAGATATCGAGTATTGTATGATTGTTAGCTACTTTAGACTTGATAGTGTAGGATGAATTATTTCAGAATGTTAGCGGATTATTCATACGGCGAGGTATGTTAGGTTTGCATTTGAACATTATATTCTTAGTTCAGGTTTATGATATGTTAGATTTATTGGTGCTAAAACTTGTTCGTAGCATATTATCGTAGGTCGTATATAAGAACCGGATTGTTTAATGTTATGGTTTATGCCAAAAATACTCGAAGATATGACTTGAAACAATAGTTTAATAGATCTCATGGGCGGGTGGATGGGTAGGGGACTGTTAGGGAGGTGGTGTTGATTTATCTCGATTCTATGATTTACTCTGTTTAAATCAGTAAACTATACGTCTGTTAATGTAATATTTATTCAGTGTGAGAATTATTTTTTCTAGTTATGCCTCGGGATAAATTTTGTTATTTTTATTTCTGTTTGGTTAAAACTTTGAGGAGGTGGTGCCCTGGTTCGGTAAGGACTGGGATGGGTACTCGATTTTATGATGAATTTTATGTTGGATGCAAGGAATGCGGCAAAACTATTGGTCTTACGTTATGCTTTATTTCGTTGTAGTTATGATGATTAAGACCAGGGGTTATTGCTAGAATTTTTTGGATTAATATACGATATACTGCTAAAATTAACAATAAAATATTGAGATACTCTTGATACAGTCCGAATAGGTTACGTTTTTGTACGATGTTGTTAGAGTACTGCTCAACTGTTTGTTAGAGTGCTAAGCTTTGGTTATGTTATAGTTTCTCGATACGTATGGTATGTTAGGTTGTCGTTGTAATGTATATTTTTAGTAGGTTATGGTTATGTTAAACTTTATTAATGTAATAAAATATTGTTTCGTTAAATAAATTCGTTGGTTAGTATATGAAAGAACTTATGTTGGTGTTATGTTTAGCCCGATAATGATACTTGCTATCAATTGAAATGAATCAATAGATCAATCGATCAAAGGTCATGGTGGGGAGGGAGGGGGAGGGGTTGATGGTTTGATTTTATCTGTATTACTGATTTACTGCTTTAAAATCAGTAAACTATTTTACTATGATATTTTATTATGACTTGTATATAAGACTTATTTTTTATTTATGTTTTGGATTAAAACTGTTATTTTTCAGTTATTCGATGAACTGTTATGATAAATACAAGGTATGATAAATTTTTGTTAAATATTACTGTGTATGTAAAATTTAACTTAATATGTTAGAGATATCTTGGAAAATAGTATGAATATGTTACGTTTTTGTATTGCAATGTTTGTTTACTTATTGGTATAAGTGTGACCTTGTTAATGTTAAAGTTGTATATTGCTTACGTAATGGATATTAGCCAATCAAAGAAGCTTATTTCTTGATGTCATAATAGAGATTGTTTATGAGATGTGAACATTGTTATGTTAGATTATATTCGATGGTTAGTATATGAAGAACTCATTTTGTGCTATGTTTACCGATATTGACTACTTCGAAATGCGACGTAACTAATAGTGTCTAATGTAAATTAAACATTGAATGTTAGAGATATGCTTGATAAGTGTGAAAGGGTTCGATTTTGCTAAGCTTGCTAGGTATGTTAACTTGTGCAGTTGGAAATTTGTTAATGAGTTGTGTTTATTCGTGCGTAAGTGTGTTATGGTTTTGTCATTGCTCATTATGTTCTTAGTCTGGTAATCCTATTGTGTAGCTTTGATAATGTGAAAATAATAGTTACGGCTTAGGTATATTGCGTATGGTTAGTATATGAAGAATTTATTTTTGTACTATGTTATATCCAAAATGAGTAATTATATGTGACATGAATCATTAGATCATATATGGGAGGTCATGGACGGATGGATAGGGAGGGGGGGGGGGGGTCGGGGAGGGGACGGGTAGTTGTTCTGATATTACTGATTTTACCAAATTTTCTACCCTGTGCCAATCAATTGATCTTTAACTACGATATTCTTATTCCAAGAGAATTATTTTTATGTTATTGTTATTGTTAACAAGAACTGGATTTTATAATGTTGGATATAACTTGGTTATGTTTGCGAATATTCGTTTGGTTTGATGATTTTAGGTAGAGGTTAGGATAAATTTTTGTTAAAATACTTACTAGTGAAAAGTGTAGAAGACTTGTGTGTCGTTAGCATATATTGTTGTCTGTATGATAATTCGGAAAAATTATAATACTGTTTTTGTAAATGTTTACTGAATCAGTGTAAGGTTACGTTAATATGTTAGAGATATTGTTTGAAAAAATTTGAATAGGTTACGTTTTGCATGCAATGTTAGTAGGAACCGACTGGTGTTAAGTGTGGATCTTGTTAATGTTAACAGTATTCGTATGAAGTTGTGTTAGGTTTGTCTATTTGTACATATTATTTTTCTTAGTTCATGTTACACTATGTTAGCTTTATATTGGAGTGGCAACTTTATGTACGGTAGCAGTATATCCGTTGATAGCAGTATGATAATTACTATGTTGTGATAAATTTTTGTTAAAATTTTGTCATGTTATATAATTAAATTGTTTTAGAGATATGCTGAAACGTGTGAATAGGTAAGTTTTGTTTATGCTATGTTATGTTACTTACTGTTTTTAAATGGAACTTTGTTAACGTTACAGTTTATTCATGTTTTAGGTGTGTCCAGGTTTTGTCTTGTAAGCATTAGTATTCAATAGTTCAGTGATGCTAAGTAAGCTTTATTATTGTGAAAACTTTTGTTAGGTTAGCATATATTGGTTGATTAATGTATAAAGATTTTGTTTTTATGTTAATGTTTAATCCAAATTATAGCTGCGAAAGGTACATTGAATCAAATAGATTCGAGTAGATCAATGAGAGTCAATAGATCATAGAATCATAGTGTCAGATTTAGATAATAGACTCAATAGATCATGGGAGATGTGGGCAGTATGGTATGACCAGTTTGATTTTCTGGATTTACTAGATTAGGGTGAATGATAAAACATGATTAATTTTAAGTAAAAATATGACCTGAATCAATAGATCAATAGATTCAATAGATCAATATAGATCATGGTTTGGACAGGAGTGTAGGGTGGGTGGTTTGATATTCTGATTTACTGATTTACTGTGTTAGGATAGTAAAACGTAAATTTGTAAGTATAAACGTAAAAAGAATAAGAATTTTATTTATTTATTTATTTTATTTATTTTAATTTTAATATTTTTATCGTTGATGTTTCTGAACATTAATTTTCGAAATCTACAAGAACCCAAGTATACATATTATAGCGCACAACATTGTATGTTATTACGCGATGTTGTATTAACTAGGACCGGCACGGTCTCCAGCACCGGACGGTACTTGAATTCGACGCCTTGACTTATGATCTTCTGAGACTGCATCTTCCTCATTCTCTTCTTCCTATGTCTCTTCTTCTTTCTCTTCTCCGTCCCTCCTTACTGTTTTCGATTCCATGCCATTTCGTTCTTTTTTTCACATGGGGACATCCCTCCCGGCCTCTGGAATTCTGCTCGGAATTCAACTCAACTCCGTGTCGACTCAAAATCTCTAGCAAGCTATTCAAGTTTTCAGTCTTCTACGGATTATTTTAATTTTTTTAGGGGGGAAGCGTCCCCCTTATGGGGGAGCAGAGGGGATGTAATCTCATTCCGAGAGTTAGTCTTATATACTCACATTCAATTTTAGCTCCGATACTTAGCCTAGACATGGTTTTCAGGCAAATTTGACTTGGCGCTAAGTGGGCGTACCCTTAGGGGTGACTACGGTCAGCAAAAACTCGCATCTGTTCGGTGATGTCGTTTAAGGCCTATCTTTACATCGGAATTGGACCGCCGTACAAGGCGTAGCGCTATTCCTTCGTGCTCTCGGGGGAGGTACCTCTATACTAACGTTCCTAGAGACTGGAAATCGCGTGTGATCAGTTATCAAATACATAGACATATACCTAGTTTTGAAAAGATTACTATACTTTTTGAGAAATCGGGTATCTACGAACTCTGCCATAACTCTTATATATGAATATATTATTTATATATTATATATATATATATATTTATAATATATATATTATATATAATATATAATATTGTATATATTAACATATTTATTATATATATAATGTATATATATTATAAATTATATAGTATTATAATAATATATATTATTATAATATATAATATATATATATATTATATATATATATATATATTATAATATATAGTATTACATATATATATATATTATATATATATATATATATCGTCAAAAACTAGATGTTGCATCGTTGCATTAAAACCCTATAAAATCGTTGATAATCGTAAAACAAATCGATGTTATCGACTGACTGAGTGTCAATAAACAATTACCTTCTGCTTCCCAGCCGGTCGATTGTCAGCACACTCACCACTGTGCATCTTCTTAACAAACCTACTATCATCTATCCTTTCCATATAACCAAACCATCATAATACACTCTCATTTGGCGACTTTATTCACACCACACAAATCGCTAACAACGTTTATTCCTCTTTCTTCTAAGATTGTCCATCTGAACAGATTTCACCATATATCGCTTATTCGACACCATGAATAATGACTTTTAGTCCCTTTGCATTCACCAAGGATTTAATTAAACCATCCACCATCCTGCCATTCACAACTTTCTTACTACACACTGCGTCAGCGGTATTCGTTCATCCAACACACAGCCTAAAAATATTTAAACTCGGATACTTGTTCCAATTGCACATCATTCAACATTATTTCACACCTGGGATTCTCCTCACCCAACACCATCACGTTACACTTATCTACATTTATTTCGAATCCTTATTTACATACCCTGCCAAACTCCTCTACCAATCCTTTCAAACTTTCTTTAAATTCGTCACATAAAACAAATAATCAGCGTACAATACGTAAGGAACCCTCCACTCTATTCCATTCTCCATCAGTCTCTCATCATCATTTGGGATATTAAGGGAAGGTGTTAACCTTCCCCTAATAACCCTACCTCTAATTCTTTCATCACCCCAATTATATACAATTAAATAGGCATGTAATTAAAGCACATCCCTGCCTCACTGCACTATTAATATTAAGTCATCCACTTACCACTCAATTTATACTTACATGCCCTTAACTATCTAAATACATACATTTGATGTATTCAAAAGTCTACCAGCAACACCGTATATCACTAAAAACCTGCCACATAGATTCCCTATTAATTCTGCCATACGCCTGTTGCAAGTTCGTGAAATCAAAATACAATTTCTTCTTCTTCTTTCTCATTTTCTCAATCATTTGTTTAATGTGAAAATTTGATCTGCAGATTATCTACAACTACAAAATGCACCTTGTTCTTTGCAAGCAGATTATCTACAACTACAAAATGTACCTTGTTCTTCTCCAATCAGTTTCTCAGTCACTTGACGCACTCTTTCGGCAAAAATACCAGCATATATCTTCCCGACAACACTCAATAAACTAATTTCCATATACTTCCCACAGTTCCTCCAATCTATCGGAACTATACTCTCCACAAACATTTTTTTACACAACATCCATATCAAGTCAATCAAAATTCATGATCCTTTCACCAGAAATTCCATCTATATCTGCTGATTTACCATTCTTCTACTTTATCACTCTTCCTTTTACCTCATCCTCCAAATAACTATTTTACCTCTCTCCTCTCCATTACTGTCAATGTTATTCAGATTAGCGAAATGTTCTCTCCACACTCTCCTCACATCATTTTATCAGTCACGAAGGTGACATCTGTATTTATTATTCGCCTTACTCTCTTACTTAAAATTTCCTCATTCTTTCCAGAAGAGTTTCCTATTCCATCATTCATTATAATTACACACTGTTCATTTATCTCTTTTTTCTTCGTTATATATTTTCATAAACTTTCTTTCGAGACCTCATCATTGGCTTTTAGCACATTCAATCACAGCTTCTTGTTACTTCAATAGATATGCATCACCACTTCACTCCGCCATTCACTATTGACATTCTTACTTCCTACTTTTGCAGTTTCATATACTTCTCTTCTACTATTAATTAACAAAGGCTTCCTTCATTTTCGTCCAGACTTGTTCAGTTTCACCTTGTTTACATTCAACTGATTTATTTGCTAGTGCTCTCACATACTTTTCCTTATTCTCT
>JABUQX010050683.1:12500-17500 GCA_015478945.1 Trachelipus rathkii
GTAAGGCGACAAACACATCATCCACGTAGCGTAGCCAGGTGGTATGAGGAGGTTGGGTGAATGGTATGATGTAGTTGTTTTCCAATAATTCCATGCATATATTTGCCAGAGTTGGTGAGAGGGGGGAGCCCATTGATAAGCCTGATGTTTGTTTGTAATATTTATTGTCGAAGATGAAAAAATTGTGATCGAGGGTTAGTAAAATGAGTTTTTTGATCAAAGGGAATGGATAAGAAAGATTAATGTTATTGGTGGTTATATGGGTTTCTAAGAGATCTAAAGTGTATGTAACCGATACTGAAGTGAATAATGATTTTACATCAAAACTTAAGAATTGATGGGTTGTGGAATTGAGATGATGAATTTTTTGTATAAAATCAGGGGTTTGAGAATGTTTGAGGGGTTTGAGAATGTTCGAAAGCCATGCGGATAGTTTATAAGTATTACAATTTGTATTAGAGATTATGGGGCGGAGGGGGATATTTTGTTTGTGAAGTTTGGGAATGCCGTAGAATTTGGATAAATTGGTCATATGAGCTTTGTTGTAAGTGTGAATTTCGGGATAGTCTTTTGTGATCTGTTTAAGTTTACTATTATAGTTATCGAAAGAGTTTTTTTGGGGGTTCTTTGTTAGGGGAGTATAGGTGTTGGGATCATTGAGTAAAGTTTGACATTTATTGATGTAGTCTTGTGTGTTTAGGATTACAATGTTATTGCCCTTATCGCTTCTAGTTATGACAATGTTTTTATTTTTTTGTAATGAACTGAGAGCTTTGTAAAATAAATTTGGGAGTTTGTCTCTTTTATTTTGTATTATTAAATTATTGAGCAAAAATCCTTTCATTATGTCTAGATTAAGATCTTTGTATTTGTCTTTGTTTTTCTTGTTCCACTGTTCTAGGTTGCTATAGAAAAGCAAAATATCCTCACCTTTCTCCAATGCGAAAGACAGTCCGTATCCGAGTAGGATTTTTTCATGAAATTCTAATGTATAATTTGATAAATTGTTAATGATAGAGGGGGATGACGAAGTACACCATGGACTGTTTTTAAATATTAGGTTAAATTTGTAATTTAAATTTCTATTTTTGTTTATGATTATCTTGTCTTTGTATTTGTGGGCAGAATCTAGTAATTTTGTGAACTGTAAATTATTTTGGGGGTGAAAATTATACCAAGCTGTCTGAAATTTCTTAAAAGTGAAATTACACTTCCTAAAGCACGATTTGATTTCTGCATTTACATTTTGTATGGTAGTTTTTAGAATAGATTGGTATAGTTCGGGAAATGGATTAAACTTATCGGTTTTGTAATGGGTAGGTATCAGAGTTCTGGGTATTATTAAGTTTTGTAAGCATTTTTTTAAAAAGTTTAATTGGGATTTTTTGATATTTGCTTGTATCATTTTTGTACGATATCTAAAATAATAGCCTCTCAGTGGAGGAAGTAAATTAGCACCTTCGTAATCGGGAACCATTATGTATATAGTTATAATACTACTTAAACGCAGATATTTAAATTTATAGAAGATTTTTTTCCCTTGGTGACCTTCAATATTTTCTAGTTGTTAACTCATGGGAGCGATAGTAAAATTATTTTATTTTTTAATCACGGGACTAAAATTGGGAAGTTTAAAACTAAGTTTTAATCTATACACGGGGCACTTAATTCTTTTAATATTAAAACACTACATTTTATAATTAAGGGTAGCTTCGAGCTTTCGTGTACGGTTACGTACACCTCCTTCGGGAGACTGAGTGGCTATTATACTGTCATGGAATGGAAGGAATTTGGGAATGATTTTGGTTGGTTGTTATTTCAGTTTTTAGTTGATGAAAGTATTTTGATGAAAGAATTATAGAATTTTGTACTGAATCGAGCCTATATTCACCTAATTGTTTATTGAAGTTATTTTTATTGTAAATGTATACTGATTCTATGATCTTTCTTTTTTGAGTATTATTTGTGTTTTTTAATATAGTGATGTTGTTTATGTTTATGTTGTGACTTGCTTGGGTTCTGTGTTGAGTGAGAGCGGAGTTTATTCTGTTTTTGATGAGGTCTTCTTTGTGTTCTCTGGTTCTTCTATGGAGGTCATTGGTTTCACCTATATAAACAGAAGGGCAGTTGGAACAAGGAATTTGGTAAACGCAGTGAGTAAGGGTGTTGTGGGAGGTGGGGGGTCTGAGGGAGTGTTTAAGGGTGAAGGAATTATTTTGAGTGAAGATGATTGATTTTGGTAAATGTTGTTTTGTGTTTTGATTGATTTTGTACGGTAAAGGGAGAAAAGTTTTGTGAGTGTTGATGATGGTATTGGGGGGGTGGTAGTATTTTTGTTTGGCTTTTTGGTAGGCTCTATTTATTATATAGGGGGGATAATTTAAATTTGTGAAGGTAGAAAAAAGGAGTTTTGTTTCATTGTCTAGATGATTAGGGGAACAGATACGGAGTGCGCGGGTGTATAGGGCTGTTAGCGTTGCTAATTTTATATTTCTTGGTTGAGTGGAATACCAGTGGATGTAGGATGGTTGGGATGTTTGTTTTCTGTAAACTGAAAAGGTGATATGATTGGAATTGTGCCAAGTTAATAAAGTATCAAGGAATGGGAGGGTGTCATTTTCCGAAAGTTCATATGTAAACTTGATGGAGGGATGTAGATGATTGATGAAATCTAGTAAATTATTGTAATTTTTTTGTTTGGGTAAGGCGACAAACACATCATCCACGTAGCGTAGCCAGGTGGTATGAGGAGGTTGGGTGAATGGTATGATGTAGTTGTTTTCCAATAATTCCATGCATATATTTGCCAGAGTTGGTGAGAGGGGGGAGCCCATTGATAAGCCTGATGTTTGTTTGTAATATTTATTGTCGAAGATGAAAAAATTGTGATCGAGGGTTAGTAAAATGAGTTTTTTGATCAAAGGGAATGGATAAGAAAGATTAATGTTATTGGTGGTTATATGGGTTTCTAAGAGATCTAAAGTGTATGTAACCGGGACTGAAGTGAATAATGATTTTACATCAAAACTTAAGAATTGATGGGTTGTGGGATTGAGATGATGAACCTCCCGAAGGAGGTGTACGTAACCGTACACGAAAGCTCGAAGCTACCCTTAATTATAAAATGTAGTGTTTTAATATTAAAAGAATTAAGTGCCCCGTGTATAGATTAAAACTTAGTTTTAAACTTCCCAATTTTAGTCCCGTGATTAAAAAATAAAATAATTTTACTATCGCTCCCATGAGTTAACAACTAGAAAATATTGAAGGTCACCAAGGGAAAAAAATCTTCTATAAATTTAAATATCTGCGTTTAAGTAGTATTATAACTATATACATAATGGTTCCCGATTACGAAGGTGCTAATTTACTTCCTCCACTGAGAGGCTATTATTTTAGATATCGTACAAAAATGATACAAGCAAATATCAAAAAATCCCAATTAAACTTTTTAAAAAAATGCTTACAAAACTTAATAATACCCAGAACTCTGATACCTACCCATTACAAAACCGATAAGTTTAATCCATTTCCCGAACTATACCAATCTATTCTAAAAACTACCATACAAAATGTAAATGCAGAAATCAAATCGTGCTTTAGGAAGTGTAATTTCACTTTTAAGAAATTTCAGACAGCTTGGTATAATTTTCACCCCCAAAATAATTTACAGTTCACAAAATTACTAGATTCTGCCCACAAATACAAAGACAAGATAATCATAAACAAAAATAGAAATTTAAATTACAAATTTAACCTAATATTTAAAAACAGTCCATGGTGTACTTCGTCATCCCCCTCTATCATTAACAATTTATCAAATTATACATTAGAATTTCATGAAAAAATCCTACTCGGATACGGACTGTCTTTCGCATTGGAGAAAGGTGAGGATATTTTGCTTTTCTATAGCAACCTAGAACAGTGGAACAAGAAAAACAAAGACAAATACAAAGATCTTAATCTAGACATAATGAAAGGATTTTTGCTCAATAATTTAATAATACAAAATAAAAGAGACAAACTCCCAAATTTATTTTACAAAGCTCTCAGTTCATTACAAAAAAATAAAAACATTGTCATAACTAGAAGCGATAAGGGCAATAACATTGTAATCCTAAACACACAAGACTACATCAATAAATGTCAAACTTTACTCAATGATCCCAACACCTATACTCCCCTAACAAAGAACCCCCAAAAAAACTCTTTCGATAACTATAATAGTAAACTTAAACAGATCACAAAAGACTATCCCGAAATTCACACTTACAACAAAGCTCATATGACCAATTTATCCAAATTCTACGGCATTCCCAAACTTCACAAACAAAATATCCCCCTCCGCCCCATAATCTCTAATACAAATTGTAATACGTATAAACTATCCGCTTGGCTTTCGAACATTCTCAAACCCCTTATAGGTAACATATCCCCCGCTCACATAAAAAATACCCCTGATTTTATACAAAAAATTCATCATCTCAATCCCACAACCCATCAATTCTTAAGTTTTGATGTAAAATCATTATTCACTTCAGTCCCGGTTACATACACTTTAGATCTCTTAGAAACCCATATAACCACCAATAACATTAATCTTTCTTATCCATTCCCTTTGATCAAAAAACTCATTTTACTAACCCTCGATCACAATTTTTTCATCTTCGACAATAAATATTACAAACAAACATCAGGCTTATCAATGGGCTCCCCCCTCTCACCAACTCTGGCAAATATATGCATGGAATTATTGGAAAACAACTACATCATACCATTCACCCAACCTCCTCATACCACCTGGCTACGCTACGTGGATGATGTGTTTGTCGCCTTACCCAAACAAAAAAATTACAATAATTTACTAGATTTCATCAATCATCTACATCCCTCCATCAAGTTTACATATGAACTTTCGGAAAATGACACCCTCCCATTCCTTGATACTTTATTAACTTGGCATAATTCCAATCATATCACCTTTTCAGTTTACAGAAAAC
>JABUQX010050683.1:27500-32310 GCA_015478945.1 Trachelipus rathkii
TTAACCAATTCAGTAAAGCTTACTTATTTAATTAGTTTTTTAAAGGATTATGCTCTTAAAGTAGTAAGCCATCTGTCTATTACAGATGAAAACTATGACATAGCCTTAAGGTTATTAAAGAAAGAATTTCTTGATAGGCCTTTCATAATTAATGAAAATATAAATAATATTTTAGATCTTAAGGTTGATGAAGGCTATGATGAAGGCTTTTTGAAATTGAAAGTGTATATAAATGAACTTAGGTCAATGATTTATGAACTTAAGAGTTATGAAGTAGACTTTTTAGAAGCTGATACACCTGGAAGTCTACTCTTGAGTAATATAATATTTCAAAAATTGCCTAAAGTGTTTAGAAGTGAATTAATACATAAAATTGCAAATAATTATCCTACTTTGGTACAACTTTTTGATCATTATAATGAGGTTATTAATACTTTAAGTATTTTGTCCCAAAATAGGAAGGATGTATCAACCAAAGCTAAAGTAAATAAAGTTTTTCAAGCTACTAAAGCTCCTAAATCTAGTACTCTTCAAAATTTTAAAACTGTAAATAATAGTAAAGATTCTAAAATGTATGTAAATAATAAAATAGAAACTCAAACTTACAACCCTACAATTTGTAAGCTATGTCAATTAAAAAATCATCCTCTCTATTTATGTGACAAGTATCCAACAGTGCCTCAGCGTATAAAACGTGCCAAAGAGCTAAACATGTGTCATCATTGTGGAGGTTTGGGGCATGTGCCTGAAAAATGTTATGGTATTAAAAATAAATTAAGATTTAATTGTTTTAAGTGTAAAGCTAATTCCCATATAACAGCTTTTTGTCCCAATGATATCCCAAATGAGCAAAATGAGTCTGTTAGCTCCTTATGTATAAGTTTCCAACAAAATGTGGATAAAGTGTATTTGTTGCCAACAATTTCCTTTCAACTCTTTAAAGGCAACAAAAAGGTTACAGTAAGAGGAGCAATAGATACATGTAGTCAACGCTCTTACATATCTAAAAATGCCATGACAGGTTTAATTAATAATTTTGATAATTTACATGAATTAGAGTACAATATTCAAACTTTCATTGGTGCAAAACAGCGAATTTTTCAGCAACTGTTATTGGGTTTACAATTTAATGATCGGGAAGTTTTTAGCATGCCTTTCCTCATTGACAATGATTTAAATTTAAATTATAGAATTCACGGCATGAATAAAGCGGTTGAAAATTTTAAGAAAAATGGTATTCCTTTAGCTGATTCTTCTTTTTATGACAGTGGAGACCATGATATGTTTGACATAGATTGTTTATTAGGCACAGACATTATTCAATTTCTTCCTTCTTTTAATTTAGTTAATATAATGTCTGGAAGTTGTTTTAAAATTGCAAATAAGTTTATACCTATAGGTAATGTTCAAAATTTTTTAACCAGAAATCAAATCATAGAAGTAAGTAAAGTGAATATGCAATCTCCATTGATAGAAGAGGAGGAGTCTGCTTTAGTAAATGAAACCATTGTAAATTTGATTTTAAATCCTATTAAAAGTTATTTTCACCCTTTTGATAATATTTATGATGATTCTGAAGTAGAACATGGACTTGAATATTTGTTGTCCATGGAGAGTGTTGGTATTCCTACTAAAGAGGATAATGATCTAGCCTCTTATGATGAGATCATGATTAAAAAATTTAGAAATGATATTTCTTTCCAGGATGGCAATTATTATGTCAAACTTCCTTGGATAGAAGAAAAAATTAAAAATGTTGCTTCAAATTTTGATATTTCTTTGAGAGTATTAAATAGAGTCTATTCTTCTCTTAAGCAAAAAGGACTTGTAGAAAGTTATAATAATATTTTTTCTCAATATTTGCAAGATAATATAATTGAAATTGTAAATATTCCTAAATTTAAAAGATGTGATTATATATTTATACCTCACAGACCTATAATAAGAAGTGAGGAGCAGATCACAACTAAGATAAGACCTGTCTTTAATTGCTCTTTTAAAATATCTAAAGACAGCCCTTCCTTGAATCAGGCTTCTTATGCTGGTTTAGATTTAATGAACTCCCTTTTAAAATTACTTTTGGTATTTAGAACTAATAATTATGTTGTCCTTAGTGACATTAAACAAGCCTTTTTGTCTATCAAATTAAGAGACGAATATGACAAAAACAAATTCTGTTTTTTATGGTATCAGAAAGATGAATTAATCTCTTTCAGGTTTAAAACTTTACTGTTCGGTTATACAGCGTCCCCTTTCATTCTCCATTATATAATGAAACATCATGTAGAAAAGTTCCCTGATGATAAGTGTAGGGATATCTTGTCTTCTAATTTTTTTGTAGACAACCTGATTTTTACAGGCAATAATTGCAAAGAATTGGAAAAGTTGTACCATCTTACTTTTGAAAGAATGAACCAGGGTGGGTTTGAACTTCGCTCTTGGAATAGTAATTGTGAGCAGTTGTGTGAGAGTATGAGAATGGATGGTAGGTATGTGGAGCATGAAAATGAGTATGAAAAGGTGCTTGGGTATAAATGCAATTTAAAGAAAGATTCCTTGCATGTGTCATCAGTAAGTTATAGGAGCTCGTGTAGTACAAAGCGACAGATACTTTCTGAAACTTCCAAGTTGTTTGATCCTTTAGGACTTACAATACCTATTACCGTAAGAGGGAAGTTGTTAATGAGAAGTGTTTGGGAAGCTAAAAAAGAATGGGATGAAAAATTACCTGGGGAAATGTTGACTGAATGGGGTAAACTGAAGGAGGATTTAAATGAATTGAGTAAGATTGAGTTTCCACGTCAAGTTGTGAATGAAAGTGAATCCTATGGTCTGAATATATTTTGTGACAGTTCTGCTAAATGTTATGGGTTTGTTGCATATAGTTCAAGTGAAGGAAAAAATAACCTTTTGTTTGCCAAGGCCAAAGTAACACCTGTTAAAAAGACCTATAGTATTCCAACCTTAGAACTATTGGGAGTCCTTTTAGCTTTAAAATGCATATCCACTATTTTAGACTCTTATTTTAACATCATTTTTGAATATGTAAATATAGGTGTGGACTCACAAGTAGTTCTTAATTGGCTTTTGACAGGTGAAACCAAGGTCAAGGCTAAGTATGTTAATAACAGGTTAAAAGATGTTATCACTTTGTGTGATGACATCAGAAGTAAATATAAACTAAAAATTATTTTTAACTATGTGCAAACTGCTCAAAACCCAGCAGACCTTTTGACCAGGGGTTTAACTTTTAAACAATTTGCGAAAAATTTAAATATGTGGAAACATGGTCCAGAGTGGCTTTGTAAGGATCTGGAGAGGTGGCCAAAATTTCCAATGCTTTCACTTTCTCCAGAATTTAGTAATTTTGCTACATTAAATTTTAATACTAATGTAATTAATAATAAACATAATAATATTGATGAAATATTGGAAATAAATAAATTTAGTAAATTTGAAAAGGTAATAAATATAACTAGTTATTTGTTTATGTTTCTAAGCAAAATTACTAAGGAAGACCCTTGCAAAAAAGCTCTTAAATATTGGATCAAAAAAGTACAAAACTCTTCATATACTAAAGAGATTGCATTTTTAAAATCGGATCAAAAGGGTGCAATACCTAACCTAGTTAATAACTTAAATTTATTTTTGGATGGTGATGACATTTTAAGATCAAAGGGTAGAATATCTAAATGTACATACTTTAATTATGATATCAAAAATCCTATCCTTTTGTCAAGATACCACCACTTCACCACCTTATTAATTTTGAAGGCTCATAAAAAAATGCAGCATTTGGGATTAGATAGCACATTAAATTATATTAGAAACCAAGGTTTCTGGATTCCCAAAGCTCGCATAGCAATAAAAAAGGTCTTAAATCAGTGTATGTTATGCAAAAAAATCAATGTGCGTGCTTTTAAATATCCTAAGTGCACTGACATCCCTAAACATCACATGAATTTAGTAATGCCTTTTAAATTCACAGGCATTGACTTTACTGGTCATATATTTGTGACTAATGAGACTACAGGTAAACTGGACAAGATGTTTATCCTATTATTCACATGTCTTAATGTAAGATCAATTCATTTAGAACTAGTCCCTGACATGGGTGTGACAAATTTTTTACTAGCTTTTCAAAGGTTTTGTAACCTATATACCATCCCAGATTTCCTTTACTCTGATAACGCTAGAACATTCGTGAAAGGGGCAGACATCTTGTCTAGGGCTCTGGGGTCCAATGAATTCAGGGATGAACTCAAAATTAACAATATTAAGCATATTCGTATTCCCAATTATTCAGCTTGGTGGGGGTCTTTTTATGAGCGTCAAATACGCACTTTGAAAGTTTGTATGTATAAAGTTATTGGTAGGAAGAGGTTAAATTATTTCGAACTTTTAACAACTTTGTCTTTTATAAAAAATGCTATTAACAGCAGGCCTCTCACATATAGATCAGAAGCTAGTGATCTAGAAACCATAACTCCTAACTCATTCATTCGTTTGAATTGTAATACTTCGCTTATTTTAAAGGATGCAAATGAAGAAGTCTGGAAGGAACCTGACAGGGGTTCTTTAGAAAGCACTCTTGATACTCAAGAGCAATTATTTAATCAGTTTAAACAACTATGGTATGAAGCTTACCTATTAGATCTAAGGGAAGCTATGACTGATATATATCAAATCTCTTGGGAAAATAAAATCAAAGTAAATGATATAGTGCTAATAAAATCCATCTTAAAGCCTCGTCCCTTCTGGATGATGGGTAGAGTTATGGAGGTTGTAATTGGTTATGACAACAAAATAA
>JABUQX010050684.1:5000-7500 GCA_015478945.1 Trachelipus rathkii
AGCTCAGCGCGATAACAAACAAACATTCAAACACGTGTGTGTGTGAACCAATTCAAATGTGAAATCATGCAGAATTAATAAATTAGTGTCGTACTGGTTACTTATAATATTATATCTTTCTTGTTTCCATACTAAATATATTTTTTAATAGTGTAATAATAGAAGTAATCCTTTATAAATGTTCCAAATGATCGGATTGGTGAAAATGGAGAAAATCAAAGCCAACGAAAATTCTCATACCGTAAAAATTTTAGTTCAAAAAGTTGCCTCCTCTCATAGTCAAAACAGTTCAGATAGATGGCGCTTGTAGCCCGCAAATCTGACGATGCTTGGAGGGAGAAATTTTGAACGTTGAATTGCGAATGAGAATTTGTAGTTGCTATGTTTTTCAAAATTTGAATCTATCCTAATAATAGGTTGTTAATTTTAAAATCAAATGCAAAACATCGTAAGAATTTCCTTCAAAATTAAAAATATGTTTTTGCCATTGTTGAATCTATATATAGATTTTTCACTTTGTCGGCGAAGTTGATTGTGTTTGATAAAGTTAAACTTGTTCCAAATTGAGTGTCATTAAAAAATTTTATGATCAGACAGGATCCTAGGTAACACTGTCTGACGACGATGATAAGCCATGATAGTGTGTTGTATTTTGTTAAACCATGTTTAACTATTATTTAGATAAATGAAATTCATGGTATATTGTTAGCGATGGTATAGAAATGTTTTATCATTTTGGGAATAAGAAATCTTTTTTTTGTGAACAAATAATTTATGCTGCTAAATAAATGGTTTTATAGCAACTGTCAAAATTCAACGCAGTGAGGAATAGTAAAAATTTTTATATAGGCTGGCTTAGGTAATTCTTTGTTATTTCAAATGTTAAAATAATGGGTAGCCGACGGCAAGAAACAAATTTAAACAAAATTCTCGTTCGTTAGCCTAAAAGGTTCAGAGAAAGGTTGGCGTGTGACGTCACGGGTTCTGACGATGCTGAGGAATGAGAATCTCGTTTGAGATATTTTTCGCGCCAAAGCTACCTACTGATCTTAATAACATTTGAAAGAAATATCATCCCTTCATCAGTTAGCTATTCATTGAAAAAAATATTCCTCACCATTATATGTATGATTTTAATAGAATTTACAATTTTTTTTATGGTTAAATGAAATTTATGTTGAAAAAAATAAAAATGTGCTTTATTTAATTAAGGTCATTTCAAATTACAGTTCAAAACGAGAATTCTTAGGAAGCGGTTTTGACGATCGAAAATGAAATTAATAAAATGAGTGTATTCATGTTTTTTAAACATAAATGAAATTTATGCTAGAAAATAAAAATTTCATAACAATTATTTCATGTCAAAGCGAAGAGCTCATAAGAGACACAGCTGCCAACATACCCATTGTAAAAATTTTTAGTTCAGTCAGCGCGCATGCGCAGAAGCGAGAGAGGCACAAAAAGTCAAAATTTTTAACCAATGAAAATGTAAACGATAACTCAGAGTTCATATAAAACTTATAATACATTATAAAATTATTACATATAAGCATGGGTTTTAATCTCGCATGTACTCTTTTTCCCAATTTTCTCTCTTAGTAACAACAGTATGTAGTTTCTATCCACTAATTTCTAAATTAAAAGTTATTATGTAAAAGTTTACCCAAAAGTGAAAAGCAAGCTACAAATTCGAAAAAAAATGGGAGTTACAAATTCGCCATCTTTCCTCCCGCATGAATACCGAGCAGAAAAGTCGGTCAAAAAGAAAAACAAAAACTTAAGAACCCTCACGCACGGCCATTAAAATGCTCATGAATGCTAGCAACTTGCAATTTGACAATGAAAGAAAAAAAAAAAAAAAAAAAGTATGAGAAAGAAACCATAGATTCAAATACTATAGAAGTGAAGCGATTTAAATGAGAGAAGAAGGATAAAAAAAAAAAAACGAATATCATATCAATTTCAATATCTGTAAGGAACTTTGAAGACAAAATAGATAAGATTTTCATTCATAGGCGCCAATGAAAGAAGGAATTATGTAAATTGTATTCAAAAACCCAGAAAGGTAGCGAAATCATAAAGATGAGAGACTCAGAACCAACTTATAAGTCATAGAAAATAGAAGAAATATTGGTAAACTTTATATGAACCATTGGACGGCTTTGACAAAGGTACTATAGTATTTTATTGTAAAAGTTCATCTGTGGGTAATCAATGTTTTCCCTAAAATGTCATTTTGTAGTGGTTCCGCCTCTCTTTTTATCTTCTCTCCTGCGTGTCTCTCTCTCTCTCTCTCTCTCTCTCTCTCTCTCTCTCTCTCTCTCTCTCTCTCTCTCTCTCTCTCTCTCTCTCTCTCTCTCTCTCTTTCTTATCTGACTCCATTCTCAGAAGGATTTGGGTGTTCTAAAGAAATATGAAAGGAAATTATATTGTACCAATCTAATTAAAGCTTTCCTATTTCTTTGGACTCCGAATCACCAAGATGGACAGGTAACGTTAA
>JABUQX010050684.1:12500-17721 GCA_015478945.1 Trachelipus rathkii
TTGTTTATAGAATTGATTATGGAATGAAAAAACCTTTTGCTTCATACAAATATCGACTAACGCTATGAAATTGGTTGAAGGGATGGCCAGTATTAAATTAGTAAGATGTAGGGATAGAAATTCAAGAAAGTGGAGGAACGGGCACATTTGGCAATAAAGATGTAACCATTGTAACGTGCTATTCCAACATATAAGTCATCCCCATAATATTAACTCTAGAGGTGCTGTATTTAAATTCATTTCTAAACAAAAACTAAACAGACTTATCGAAGCATACTTCATTAAAATAATTCCTAACTTTAATATATCCCCTGGCTTTTTGATTTCGATAAAACAACAATAAATTTCATAAAACCTTCTATCAATAAAAAAGATGCTCACTTCTTGCACGCCCGCCAGGATATTGAAGCTCGTTTAAGATCCTAAAAAATAATTTGATTTTGTTTTTGTTTTTCCTTCTCATTTTTTGATATATCGTTCCATTGTTCTCTTTGTACCAAACTGATGATTAGCTCATTCTTTATGTTGCTCTGATGAGGTTATCATGTACTGACTAACGAAACGTAAGTATTTTAACTGTAAATTAATGTCTTGAAAATATTACCTTATTTCCCCCTTTTTTATTTATAATGGTTTTAAATTGAAATTTTCATAAAAATTTAAGTAATATGAGTATTTTTTTAGTATTCTTTAATCTATATATATATATATATATATATATATATATATATATATTATATATATATATATATATTATATATTATATATATATATATATATATATATACAAACTCAGTAATGAAGCTATTTCCACCACGATGCGACGTCAGCGTGTTGCAAGTATTAAAGAAGCCTTTTCAAGGCTGACATCATTTTACTACCTTAAAACAAAAAAAAAAAAAAAACTTGCCATCATATATCTTTACTGATTTAGCAAGCAGAAAATTTTTGCTCACATCTCAGCAACTTAATAGGAAATACGTCTTGAAGACTAAAGAGAAAGTAATCTTTATTTTGATACCTCTTCAAATACCAATGTCCTTGTCGTAATATTTCGTATTTTTAATATCCAAACATATCATTTTCATATTGAAACAAGTCTCCAATGCATAACTTTATTTCGAAGATCTTCCTTTAGCTGATTTTTTTAATAAAAACGAAAAATTGCCATATATAAATAAGGGATGAACATATTTTCCATTTTCCATTTTCCATTTATACTTAAAGTGGGGGTAAACATTTTCAATAATGAAAACAAAACATTTCAGAAATCCCCTCTTATCCATTTACCATATATACTATATATATATATATATAATATATAATATATATCGTATATATATATAAGTAATATATATATATATATTATATATATATATTATATATTATAGTATAGTAGTATATATAGTATATATATATATATATATATATAGTGATAATAATAATAGATTAGTAAGTAATAATAATATAATAATAATAATAATAATAATAATAATAATAATAATAATAATAATAATAATAATAATATGGTTGCGCACGCCATATTAATAATAGTTTTATTATCGATTTTGCTAGGTTATGCAAAGTAGTGTTAGATTTTGTTATGTTAGCAGACGATGATAAGTAAAAATTTTATTTCAGTGTTTATTCGTAGTTTAATATATTAGTTAGGTTATGTGATGACTATTTTAACGTTTTGTTAAATATAGCTATGTTAATGTTAAATTAACATTGGTATGTTATATATGTGATAAATAAATAGGACTATGATAAGTGTTGATGGATAATGAAAACTTATTTACCATTATTATGTAGGGAACTTTGTTTATCAGCTTATTCGTACGTAAGTTATGATACTTATATTATGATACGCTATGTTAGCTTTACTGATGTTTAAACTTTTGCTAATTATCCTTGTTAATGATAAGTTAAAGATTTTAAAGCCTCTTCGTACATAAATATATGTTTAAGTGAAACCACATTTACGTGTTTGTTAGTTAACTGTTTATAAGATAAAACTTTGTAATCAGTGCTGAATGTGCAACTTCCGGTTGCACCTTCCGCCTATTAGTTTAACATTTGATGTGCCCACGTCTGTTTATTGGTACTCTGTACATCAATGTGTACGATGAATAATAATAAAATCTCATTTACTAATTCAATATCATACCACTATCACTATTGATTTCATACTTCTCTAATAATTACATTACATACATAATCTCAATCTACATACATCAAATAATAATAACCCCATACATAATAATACTTATTAACTCGAATAATCTCAATAATAATAATCAATAATAATAATAAACAATCAATACTTAACTATCGCTTTCAATGTTATGGTGATATTTAATAATATAATGATTTTCTATTATTAGATTTTATTTGGTAAATTGTAAAGTTAGTATTGCAATGTTAGATTGTTATGATAACAGTTGTTGTTTACATAAAAAACTTTATGTCAGTGTTTATTCGTATTTCAATATGTTAGCTAGATTATAATATGATAAATATTTTTAAATTTTGCTAATATATGACTATGATTAACTTCTCTAGCTTAAGCTTTTCAATGAAGTTAAAATCGAAGAATTATTATAGGATTCTGAACAGAAAAGTTAATTTATAGAGGTTAAGTTTTGGTGATAATGTTAATTACTTTACTGCTTTTAAACAGTAAATTTTGTTAATGTTAGCAGTTTTTTTGCACGTAAGATGTAATTAGGTGTGTTATAAGTGATAGGAAGATAGGTGTGTTATGATACGTTATGTTCTTAGTTCAAGTAATGTTATGTTAGCTTTGTTGATGCTAGTATTTATTCGTAGTTCGATATGTTAGTTAGGTTATGAGATTATAAATATTTGTTAATCTTTTTATGTTATAAACATAAAAACAATAAAAGATTAGGTAAAAACATAAAATGTTTTTACTATATTTTGTTATGTTCTTACAAAGAACTTATTTTTATGCAATGTTTATACAAAGAACTAATTCTTTTTCTGTTTATGTAAAATACAGGTTCAAATATGGCTTAAAGTTGTAAGGCAGTAGAGCATGGCATGGTTGGAACTTGGGAGGGGATGGAGTATGGTGTTTGTGCTACTACTTTACATCTTTTCTGCTTTGGAATCAGTAAAGTACATTTTTTTAATAAAAAGACAATATTTTTTAGTAAAAACACTAAAATGTTTTATACTTTATTTTTTAAATGAAATAAAATTTTAGAAATTAAAAGTTTTAAAATAATTTTTTTTTTAATTAAATAAATTTTTATAAATAAATTTTAAAATAAAAATTTTAAAATAAATAAATAAGTATTTACAAAAAACTAAAATAAAACTATAAATGTAGAATAATATATTGAAATATAAAAACAAACAAAATATAAATATTAAAATAAAAATTATAAAATAATTTAAACTTAACAAGCAAAATAAAGCTTATACAAATAAATAAATGAAACTTTAAAGAAAATATAAACTTAACAAGCAAAATAAAACATAAAAATAAAAAAATTAAACTGTAAAAAAAATAAAAACATAAAATATATAAATAAGACTTTAAAAAATATATAAATGCAAAATAAACTTATAAAATAATAAAACAACAACAAAAATAAAAACATAAAATAAATAAATAAGACTTTAAACAAAATATAAATGTAAAATAAAACATAAAGTAATCAAAACTTAACAAATAAAATAAAACATAAAATAAAAAAATAAAACTTTAAACAAAACACTCCTTGAAGAGGGCTAAACCCGTGAGGTATGAACTTTAATGAAATAATAAAAAAGTTATTTAATTATTAATTTACCTGTTAAATAAAGGCGAATTTTAAAAAGGAAAGGAATATTCGTTAAATGGTTGGGGGAAGCGAGAGGGAGAAGCGAGAGTCAATAGGAAGGCTGGAATACATCATTCTTTCTTGGAGATGAAACGTGTTGCTTAATGAGGGTAGCTTGCTTTTAGTGTTGTCAATTTTGAGCTCTTTTTTTGAAAACTATTGCATTTCGTAATATTAAATAAAATGTAAAAAATATGCACAAAAGACAATATTTTATTTTTATTAAGCTTTAAGCGATTTTTAGTGATATTTTTTTGCCACCATCCAAGCCGAAAATCTGCCGGCAGTCAATTTAGAATATTACTATTTTTTCTGCAAATTTACAATAATGTTCAAATGACTAGAGAGACAAAAGAAAAATAATCAGGCACTAATATATGTTAACCTAACAAAGTTTGAACAAGTTTGGGTGTTATCAGTAATTAAGGTGCGTAATAATAATGGAACAAAGCAAATAATGTAAAAAAAGGAATCAAAGTCTTTGTAACGTAAATTAGCTGATCAGACTCCTGTTTTCTGTCATCATAAATTTAGGAGAGCATTTGATTTTTAAATATTAGAGAATGGATATACGCGTATAGCAAATGCAATAAGGCTATTACTAACTTACCTCTCAGAGCCTGCTCAACTAACTTTGTGTATTACCAAGTATAACTTTAAATTTTTTCAAAAAAATTCTAATTGTGAAACTAATCTAGGTACAGTATCTGATAACAGCTAGAGTAGCATGCACTTAAAATAATATATATGATATATATAATATATATATAAATAATTATTATATATATAATATATGAATGTATAATAAATATATATATAATATAGATATAATGATATATAATAATATATAATATAATATAATCTAGTACTTCGTTTTTTAGTTTGTATTAAACTTAATAAAATATTCTAAAATTGTAATTTAAAGATTAAGGATATGCATAAATTTATATTTTAGAAACTTTTGGAGGAAGAGATAAACAAAATGTAGTAGTTAAAAAGTTTCTTTTACCAATTTCAATTTAACAGTATTGTCTGGTATTGCATTTATTAAAGTTAAGAATTTATCAGTAGTGTAAATTTTTGGTTAGGGATAGACAAGCACTTTTGGAATATCAAGAACGCCTTTTAAGTTGTATTATAAAAAAATAATTAATCAAATTTTTAAATGGTGTCATATAGAGCATTGCATAAAAAAATTATTATATATTAAATTATAGTTATAATTATTAGTTATTAGTTTGACGTAATATTATCCCTTTAACAGTAGAAAAATAGTTAAAATTAAATTTTTTTAGCACTTTTTGTATGAATCAGTTGTTCTGGATAATTATTTTCATTAAATGTCTCCATTATTACTTTCAATGAAT
>JABUQX010050685.1:0-17500 GCA_015478945.1 Trachelipus rathkii
GGTACCATATTATTATATATATAATATATAACTATATATAGTAATATACATATATATATAATATATATATATATATATATTAATATTATATATATAGTATATTCTATATTAATACTATACCTTATTAATAAAAGTTATATATATATATATATATATATATATATATATTATATATATATATACTATATATCATTATATATATATATATATATATGTAATAAGTTATATTATTTATATATATATAGGTTAATAAAAAATTGTTAATATATTATTAATATATATATATTATATATATAAGCTATCTCACTATATATATGATATATATATATTATATATATATATATATAATATATACATATATATATATAAATCAAAAAACTTTTAAGCCAAGTCTGCAATGTAGCCAAAAAATAACCCAATCAAGAATCACAAATGCCAAAATTTTTAATTAAATTAATGCAACTTAAAATCTATATTAGCCTTATCAGGAGAAAGTAACAAAGAATTTTTATTCTTGATTCTTTTGACAAAATAAAGTTAAAAAATAAATGGAGGAGCAGCAAAATTTTGATTGTTATCTTAGAAATTTATAAAAAAAAAAAGCAAAAAAAAATAAATAAACTATTTAAGTGGAATTTAACGATTAAATCAGGACTGACGGAATGGATTATTAGAAGAATTGAATATTTGACGCAGTCAGGACATAAAAAGAAGATTTTCTTCGCACAGTTCAAGGCGACAGGCTGCAACCCGGCTTTACTTTTGGTTTTTTGTTGCTGAAAAACTGCCTGCACAACTAACTAGCTTTGGAAACTTGTGCGCCTAGAAAGAGAATGTTCTGGATAACTGTGAGAGAAAGAATTTAGAGTCCAAGATGGACATTAGATGCGCTAAGTCCTTGAAAGGTGAAAACCCTACGTAGTATATAACTCAAGAACTAGCATCGAAAACCATTGGCTGAGAAAAAGAGTTGTTCTAGAGTCTTCAACGATAACGTGTAATTCGAGGCCAAAGGAAGAAGATGCCTGGCCAACGACAAGGTGCGAAAGTCCTCACCAGAGAGATGGTGTAGTGAATGTGAATATATATATATATTATATATATTAATAATTAATACATAATATATATAATACAATAATTATATAATTTTATAATTATATTTATAATATATATATATATATTACTTACGCCTATAGTAGTAATAGTATATATATATATTATATATATATATATACTTATATATTATATATATATAATACTAATAACATATATATATATAATATATATTTATACTATATAAAACATATATTATAAGATAATAATATGAATAAATGTGTGCCTCTCTCTCTATAGACCTATTTCAAAAATATAATATATATATATATATTATATATAAATATAATTTATTATAGGTAGTATGATAATATATATTATCACATATATGCAGTATATATGACATCTGAACTGTCGTCAGATGGACGTGTTGACAAACGCATGGAAGAGAAGAATGAGAGGACGGTGAAAGAATAGAGAATAGAGATGAAGAGTTCAGAAGAAGTTTTCAAGAGAGCTGTGCATTGTAATTAGATCGTCGGCAGGGAGTGAAACTGTTTGTAACGACAATGCAGTAGGCAGGATTCACACACTGGAACAGTAATAATTTAATAAAACGAAGAAAAGTAAAAGTAAAGTATTTATTGAAATTTGAAAATGTTGATCTAAATTTTTAATCAAGAAAAATTAATATTTTTATATTCACTGGGGGAGGAGCAACAAAACTTCATATCAAGTTCTTTGATACACTAAATTACGTAAATTGATAGTTCTAATATAATTAAGCTCATTTGAGGAGAGCCTATAAATATCAAAAATCTGTTCTTTTCGCCAAATTTAATAACAAAGACAATTTCGAAGTTAAAAATTCTATTCCGAAGCAGTGCGTATCTAGTGGACGTAGTGATCTTTCTATATGTAAGAAGAATGGATATTAGAGACTGGTTGGACCATATTGAAGACTTCTTTCTTCGCATAGTTCTATGGGCGACAGGGCTATGTCCAACCCCGGTCCTTTACTGATATTTTTTGCTTGACAAACTCCTGGATCCAGCAATTGGAATCTAGCGCCTAGAATCACGATCTTCTGGAGAGCTCTGAAAGAACGAGCTTTCGTGCCAAATGGAAGAATGATTGCTATATCCACTAAGGGTAAACCCAATCCTGATGGGTATAACTCAAGGACTGGCATCAAGACAAACATTGAGCAATCAGAAATATTTTTTCTGAGAGTGCTCAGGATAAGAAGTTCGGGGCCAGAAGGAGAAAATGCTGGTCCAACTGACAGGATGAAAGCCCTACATGGGAGATATGTAAAGTAAATAAATAATATAAAAACAATATATAAATATATATATACTTATACACACTATATAATATACTATAATACTATTATATATATATATACTATATAATATATATAAATATATACTATATAAATTAATATTATAGTTAAATTAGGCTAAATGAACCAACAACAAATCTACAATTTTATTATCGATTTAGTGTTCGGGTGAATTACACGTAAAATGATTTTAAAGAGCTTGAAAGAAAGTATTTTCTAATAAAGAATAATTTAAGAATTTAAAAAATAATAATGCTTAAACATACAATTAATATAAGAAAAAATAGCGATACAACACAAACCTAAATAAAAGAAAATTATATATTACCAATATTATGAAACAGTATCAACTAATAGTAATTATTTTACTTTCAATATGAAAATATTTGTCACACATCAAAAACAATTTCAAAACAATTTTGATATATAACACGTCGAGTCAAACTTTCATCAAAATATTTTAACTAAAAAATATCTGTAAGAATTATCAGCAATAACAAGTATCGTGACAAGATATTATCTTAATAGGAAACTGTTAATTGTCACGTTCGAATTTAATCAAAAAAATCTAAAAAAGAAATGGCTCTTTGTCAAATATAACTTTCATAATAAAGTTTTCCTAAGATAGGTTCAGCCATTCCAGTCTACCGCACATTATAATTGTATATCACTGATGAGCCTAAAGTTTAGTTTTCGTAGTTTTTCTTAAACTTGAAAAATCTGTTAGTTTTAGATTATCATTAGAAACGCTAATCTGAAGTTGAATCTGGGTAATTTGAATTTTAAAATTCCTTTAATTTTGCGTCAATTTCACAACTCACTCTCCCCATAAAAAGGTAATTCATATACAGAAATTTTCTTTAGTACAGTTAATTTTAGTGCAGGATATTTGCCTGAAATTTTTACGAAAGTTGTTTCCTAAATATGTTGTCAATGATAAAACCTGAGAATCCATTCTTTCGAAATAGCGTCTTTAGGAAGTCCAATTAATTCGAAAGATTAATATATGTAGATGAGATCTTGTATGCTCTATCGAAAAGCGTTTTAAGTAAATTAATTTTATTAACATGCGGGATACATGAATTCAAGTGGGTTCCCCCTCCTATTAATGTGGGTTTCTTATACAGCGATGTGATGAAAATTGGTCTCGTTTTCCTTATAATATTTTAAATATCAAGGAAAATTTGAATCGTCTCCTTCTTCCAATATCCACTGTGAAATTATTATTAAATTTCTAATTAATATATGTAAAATAGCTAATCAATTTCGTGTCTGGATTTAAAAAAGTAAAAAGGAGTCATCTACATATCTTCTATAGAAAACCGACTCCTCCGGGCATTCATTAAGCCAAAAAGATTCAAAATAGCACATGATAAATGAATAGAGTAGGCCAAAAGACTACCCATAGAACAACCTCGACTTGCTATAAGAATTTTTCCATCAAATAACAAATATTATATCTTTTGTAGCTATGTATAATAACTCCTCAAAACTTTGATCTATCCAGACCGTTAACAGTGGATGTATTGGAAAATAAGGCATAAGATGAGTCCAATGTATCTTTCACCAGGCACGTTAGTGAATCAAACTTTCGACGTCGGAAACTTGCACATAATATATTGGTTAGCAGTCCGGAAAATTAAGATTTCGGCGACGAAAGAGAATGTATCTTTAATAGTATAATTATTTTAGTTAGATTATCCAGTATAGGAAAAAGAATTTTGAAGTTATAATTTACTTGAGAGTGCCCATAACGCAGATAAAAGGAAACGAATGGCCAATCCAGGTTTATGAACTTTTGGAGTCCAAAAATTTAGCAACCCGATGAATAAAGGGAATTGTAAGTTTCCTCATTAAATGATCGATGAGTTTTTCAGTTAAAAAAAGCTAATTCTTCCACAGAATGACATAAGTTTTAGCACAATTCCCTGTTATAATTCAATTATGGTATAGAGACTATTATTAACGCTTAGCTGATTAACCGCTCTATCAAGAATAAACAACACGCAACACCATTGTCTGCCTAGTATAATCAAATCATTCTTCATTGAAAGTTCCTTTAGGTTATGATGTCAGTTTGGGACCATATATATATATATATATATAATGATATAATATATATATATATATATATTATATATATAAGTATATATATATATATTATATTATATTAATTAATATATATAATATATATAATATACTATATAGTATATTATATAATATTAAGTATATATATATTAAATATATATATATATATATATATATATATATATATATTATATAATATATATATATATATTATATATATATTATATATATATATTATATATATATAATATTATATATAATAATATATATTTATATATAATATAATAAATATATAATATAAAAATATAATATATATTATAATATATGATATATAGTATCATATATATATATATATATATATATATATATATAATATATATATATACATAATACAATATCTCTTTAACAATATATATATATATATATATATAAATTATATATAATATATATAAAAATTATATATATATATATATATTATATATTTATGTATTTTGTATATATACCTAAATGCATATGTGTATACAAAAACATCTATTATAATAATATATATATATACTATAATATATATATATATATCTTATATTATATATTATATATATATATATATATATAATATATAATTTATATATATCTTATATTATATTATATATATAGTATATATATTATAAAAATAATCCATAAAATATTATACAGTATATTTTTATACATATAAAATATACATATTTAAAATAAATATATACATATTTATAATTTATATATATTTATAATATATATATATAAAAATATATAATATATATATATATATATAATTATATATATAATAATAATATATATATATATATATATATTTCCCACAAATCTCTTTTCCTTCAGTTTCCGGAAAATGGGGATTGACTGGTATAGGCCTTGGTTTTTTTTTTTTTTTTTTTTTTTTTTTTTTTTTTTTTTGAGGATAACGCAAATCAGACTCTAGTTCAAATATGGTTTATTTTGAGAATAAAGTTTACACCCCAGTGTAGAGTGCCTAAAAAAATAAAATAAAAGAAATTACAAAACACGAAAAATATACAAATCGGGTTTATCATAAAGAAAGTTATACCAAATCTTTAAAACATTAAAAAAAATTAAATCTAACATATTTTACACATCTTATTTTACCCAAATACTAAATGCTATAAAAGGATGGTAGATGCATATTTTCACGCCAGATTCATTATTAATAATACAAAGAAAAAACTGATACAAATTTACACCTCTGATGATGAATGTTATATAATTAATATGGAGGCACCATAAACAGCAAATCTTTAGAGTACAAAAATTTCACATATGTTCCAGCTGAAGCTAAACCCGATTTTATTGATTTCAGCTGGTAACAAAAATTGTATACAAAGATTTATAAAAAAAATATATGCATGATTTTAAATTCTCTATGAAGGCCATAAGGAAAAACGAAGTTAGATGCTCGATGTATGTAATTCAGTATGCCATAAATTTCACCTCAAAAAAAAAAAATTTAGTTTTTTCATGAATATGATAAACCCCATTAAAAATTATAAAATAACAATAAAAGCAAAAAAACCAAAGTTCAAATTGTGACTGGTTTTGCTCTTAACTAAAAAGGAAAGTTCTTCATTGAAAATCGAGATTCAATATGAAGTATTTTATTTAGTTTATTGGTTGAGGAATTATACATTGTCATTTTTATCCTACAAAGTTTATTGATTAATACCAAAATATTTATAACAAGGTTTAATTAAGTAATTCTTCCAATGACTTTTACAATAACATGACATTCAAACTTTTGAAAGCTTATTAAGTTACAAATACTGGGATGTGAAACAAATTTGAGTGTCAGATTTAAAATTTAACTATATGCCCTGTGGATGTCTTGAAACAACTTTTAGAAAAATAAATTAAATTTTTATAAAATAACTTAAAGATTAAAACTAAGAAAAACTCAAAAATTTCTAAACTTCTAAGGAAAAAAATATGATGTATGGTCAGATTCAGAACTATAACTTTATCACTTGCATATATCCTGAGTCATAAAATATAACTTACATAGTATAGGACGTGTTTTATAACTGATATTACTAAGTTAAGAGTACTAAGGAAAAATATGCATTCATCCCATTTAAAATTCATTTTACTAACTTTTGGCTCTAATTCTATTCTTTTTAATAGTCAAATTCAAAAAGAAAATACTGGAAGCGATCTTGCCACATCTCAAAAAAAGAAAAATTATAACATTTAGGAAATAGAGCTAGATGTTCTCATGATTAGTTTAAATAATACTTAGAATAAATCCAAGACAATTTTCTACCAAAAAAAAACAAATGCTTTTTTTTTTTGTTTTAAAAATTTTCACTACAAACATCTTGTACTAAATTACGTTACAAATTTACTTTTTTATGAAAAAAATCTTAATTTATATGTATATTTTTCCCATTCATTCACACCTCAAAAAGTTTATGCAAGCTAATCGTCTTGCACTCCATTCAATTTAATCTCTAAATTCAAAGTGCAAGAAAAAAAACTTTAGATGAAAACCTCTTGAAATGATAAAAAAAATTAATATATACTAATCCAAAAAAAATGTCTAACTTTGGCTAAGGGAGAAAATTTCTACATAACTAAAATACCTAGAATAAAATAAATGTCTTAGCAAATATTACAATCGATTATAATGGTTTCAAATAATCTCATTCAATTTTATACTACTTTACTTAACGAATGGAAATCCTTACAATATTTTAGATTCTTAATAATATTTTTAGTCTCTTCTCAAATACGTTATAACAGCAACCATAAATCTTTCTTTTCTCATTATAATAAGAAAGGAAGAAAAGCTTTTAATCAAGATTTAATGGTGGTATTATTTAGATCTTATACGCTAAATGAAAAAAACGAAAAAAAAAAATTTTATCTTGCAAAAGTCCTCGAGAAGAGGGAAGAAAAAGAAAATCTCAGAGGGGTGTGGAGCAAAACAGTTTTTCACCTTCAAATAAACCTTCTGGTAAAGTTTATTTCAAAGTGTAAGGTAAAGCTTATTTCAAAGTGTAATAAAATATTCAAAAATGCTAAACATTCAACAAAAGGAGGAAAAAGAAAAATGGGCGTAGGTCTGTTTGCGACAAGAGATATTTCACCTTCAAATAAACCTTTTGGTAAAGTTTATTTGAAAATGTACTAAAGAAATATTTAAAAAAAAAATAAAAGACAACAAAAAGGTGGGGAAATTTTGGGCATAAGGGGGTGTGCGACATGAGATATTTCACCTTCAAATAAGCCTTTAGGTAAAGCTTATTTCAAAGTGTAAGGCAATATTTAAAAACTACGAAACCTAAGCTTTGTTAATATATATCGTACTACAGCCTATTTTCTCAGACCTGTATTTTTATTATTATTATTATTATTATTATTATTATTATTATTATTATTATTATTATTATTATTATTATTATTATTATTATTATTATTATTATTATTATTATTATTATTATTATTATTATTATTATTATTATTATTATTATTATTATTATTATTATTATTATTTTTGTAACCTCTATTATTAATTTTATTATTATTATTATTTTCCTTTTCCAGAATCATCCCCATTTTCCATTACTACCCATATTGTTATACGGTACTGTGTATTGGAGGTAATAGTTTTATGGGTTCAAGAGCAAGGAAGGAAGCTACGATTTACAAGTTTTAATTGAGCAGAGGGGTACTAGGATATAGGATAGAAGTTATAACTACTGTAAATAAAAATAACAATGTAAGAGAAAATTTTAAAATTATGGCCGGGAAAAAAAATAGGGCCATTAGTAGTCTATTTAAAACGTATATAAAAAAAATATATAAAAAGATAAAGGGGGTAAAAATATACGCTTAAAAAAAAACAACTAAATTTATCAAATATGTGATATTGCAAAAAAACAAAATTTATATTGAAAAGAGAAAGAGAAGAAAAAAAAACTACTCCATAATACTTCAAGCACATTTTAACCAACCCAGGCTTGGGGTAGGGTTAGGCTTTCAAGGTAGGGCAGCTCTTGGCCTTAAAATTTATGAATTCACTGAGTTTAGGCTAGGCCTTCAAACATCAAGAAAAAAATTCTAAAATCGTTTCCTTGTACTTAATATGAAAAAAAAAATAAATGGAAAAAAAATTGAAACTCACCAAGAAAAATCACTAATATTTAACACTGAGAGATATTATACACCCGGCGAGGTTCATCTGTTAAGAGTAAATGGTATATTCCCGCGTGTACCGCCGGTCGCCTGGGAGGGGGGGGAAGGAGAGAGTGGGGTCGAGAGAAAAGGAGGGATAGTATCCTTCAGATGATAACAGGAAAGAAAAACTTCCAGAAAATCTGTTCATAATATTTAGGGGTAATTTCTCTAATTAAAACAGAGATGTTTTAAAAGGGGAAAAAGAAGAGAAAATCCAAGGAAAAATGAAAATGGTACATTTTAAATTCGTTGCAAAAAAATAAGGGATCAAGAATATTTTATTTTTAGTTTATCAGGAAACTGCGTGTTGGCAACTTTGATTAATTTTATTTTGCAGTAAAAGATGGGGGAAGACAAATTAAACGGGGGGGAGAGTATTTTATCAGCGTGTTCCCGAAAGAGTGTAAGAGGGGGGGTTTAGAAACATCGGACGAGGCGTATGGGGGGGGGGGGAGTATGGTTGAGTAAAAAATAAAAAATAAAAATTTTAAAATGATTCGAAAATATTAGCTCAAGATTTGAGAAAAAAAATAGAGATAAAATATCTCTTTATATAATTATATAACAGATTCCTCTCTGTTATAGAGTCTCCCTGCCAAAAAAAATTTTGGGCTTATGCAATTGTTGCAGATGGGTTTGTTTCTTGGACATGAGATTGAAAACTACATTTTGTGAATTTAAAAGAAAGCTTGATATTATAGGTTGAAAAATGAAATGTAGTCAGAGTAAGAAGTTATAATCTTAGGGGGAAACAGTGGAGAATTTCGTTTAAGGAGGAATCAAATGCATAATGAGAAACTAGATGCTATCAATTGTCTTTGTACAGAGGTTACTCTATGTTTTAAAGTTTAAGATGTATGCAATAGCATTAATACTTTGTGTGCATTTGAATTCTTGATAGGTTTTGTCAAAATGGGAGGCAAAGAGAATGTGGCTTGATAAAAAAAATTTTACTTGAGTGCTGAGGGGTTGAAATTTAGGTGAAAATCTGTCTCCGTGTTTGGCATTGCCAAAAAATTGAAATGACTGTGAAATCTAATTTCCTATCAAAATATATTCTAACTTTAGTTTGAAATAAACTGAAAATAATATAGATAGTGACCCAAAAATAAGTAGGATTTTGATGTTACTAATAATAAAAAAATATTAAAAATTTTAAAAAAATTGGGGAAGAAACATTATCTTTGTTCTAATTTACTATTAAAATTTTCTTCATTGTTTAGGTGTTTAAAACTGTGTTAGTTTTCTTAACATTAGGAAATCCCCCCTGATCCTTCTTAAGATGATGTTTATTTATATTTTCTGTGAAAAATAAATATACTGCTGGGGCGAGAAAAAAAAAAATTTTAAAGTCTAAAAGTGTTTGTGATTTATGAAGAATTTTTCCTGGGTGAGGAAAGAAGAGTTTGTTTTCCACAGTGAAAGATTAAATAGGAGTTTGTTTTCTAAAGTGGAAGAATAAATAGGTGGATGAGGAATTGGATAAGGAGGTCTACTTAGAAGTGAAATTTCAGGAGGCAATGTAGGAGGTGGAGGAGAATGAATTTGCGAAGTTGTGGTTTGAAGTGGAGAAGGAGATTTGTCACCAGATAGTTTCGGAGGTATCGCGGTGGGAAGGTCTTTGAAAGTAAGCCTTCTTGGAAGTGAATGAGACAAAAAGTTAGGCTTTGGAGGTGGTCGGAGCACGTAGGAATAAGGTTGTGGTGGAGGAGGATTTGGAAGGGTAGCTAAGTGAGAACTTTGAGGAAGAGTTTCGAAAGATATGTCGTGTGAAAGTTTGAGTGTTATTTCTGTTTGTGAAATGGAAAGGTTAGAGAAAATTTGTAGAGATTTAGATTTAGGAGGGACCACAATTTTCTTATTACATAAGACTTTCGGTTGTGCGACAACCATAGAAAGTGCGGTAGTGGTTCCCTGAGAATTTGGTTTTGGTATAGGATGTGCATCATCTTGTAACGGAATAGTTTGAGAATCAGAATAACATGTTAAAGGAGGAGAGGAAGTTAACTTTTTGATGAGAGTTGAGAATGACTCAGTGTTATATGGAACTGCTTCGGTTTGAAATAAAGACAAGCGTGAGGCTACTTTAAGTGGTTTTTGATTAGAAAGATTTGTAAAATCAGGAGTTGAGAAAGGAGTTTGAGGTAAAGTGAGATGAGAGTCTGATAGGTGTGGACTGAGTAGGAAGATTTGGAAAATCATGCGCTTGAAAAGATGTTTGATGTTGAGATTTAAAATTGTTGTTCTGTGGAGGTGTGTGGATTGATTCCCTTTGCTCTGAATATGAATCTAGAAAAGGTTGTTGTGAGTATGAAATCAGAACTGCGTCATTTGCTAAAGAAGAAAGATGCGTTTCTACTTGAGGAAGAGAGAGAGAGCTGATATGGTGATTTGAAGTGAGATTATCAACCTGAGAGGGACCAAATGGAGGGTGAGGTTCTAAATGTTTATCAAATGATGGTTCGGAGGGTAATCTATATTGCTCAGAAACAAGATTGTGCGAATCTATTAAAGAATCTGATAACGATGATCACAACCAAAAAAATCAGAATTGGTGTTGAGAAATCCCTTTTTGAGAAACAGGGGAGTGCCCTGGGATGTCAAGTTGAATTCAATAGATTGGAGGCTTTTAAAGATTGCAAATCATGTTGAGTGAAAGGAGTTAATTTGGGAGATAGATTAAAAATACCAATCAAATATTCAAAAGAATGAGAGTTATTATGAAATTTAAAAGGTAAAACATTATTAAAACAAGAGGTAGAAATAAGTAAATCATGCGGAGAGTTAGAAGAATTAAGCTCTAGAAAGTTACACCTATTTGAATTTTTATACAAATCATTATCATTTATATTAGAGTACCTTTCGACAAATTTTCTAGTATGCGTTAAAGCTCTTCTTCTACTAATACCATTATTCCTCTTAACTATGTCGCTCTGTCTGTAAATATTGACTGAGGGCCATACACTTTCATACCTATGCTTCATATCTACAAGCGTCTCAACATTAGATATACCATGTCTATCTGGACCTTCTGGCATACACAATCTTATCTCCTTGCTGCATTTCACCTCAGTATCTGATCTCACCTGTTGATCATATGCTAAACTCATTCTATTTCTGTGCAAGTGCTCTACAGTCGCTGGAGCTATATAATTTCCAAAAGTTTCCGTGGAACTGCCACTACTACTATCTGTGCTATCCAATAATATACCTGTCTCAATATTCACTTTGTCACCTAACTCTGCTTCATTGTGTGACACAATATTTTGAAAAGAAAAAGAGTCACTACTCTTACCTTGAAATTGAAAATCATCTCCAAATTCTATCTCTATAATTATTTGTGTGTCATCTCTTGCACAAATTTTACCAATGTTACCATCTCCAACTGTGTCTGCGTTTGAGCTCTCTTTTGCCAATTTGTACAGGAGGCATATTCATTTGCTTCTGGATCTGTTGCTATCACCATTGCTTCCCCACCCTGTGCATTTGATGTGTTTCTCGATTTTGCTAAATTTGCAGTGTTAATTCGGTAATTTAATTATAAATTTTAGGAAATAAAATTGTTGTGTTAAATAAAAACGTCCATACTTCCTCATCCTCTGTTAAAATGGCAATATGGGTTCTGGTTGGCCTGTTGCTGCAAGCTCATATTGAGTGGATTTTTGTTCTCCCAGAAGTGGTTGCTTTAAAACTTGCCGTCCATAATTTATGTTTCCTGGATTTTATTTTTTTTTTTTTTTTTTTTTTTTTTTTTTTTATAAGATGCTACCACAATTACCAAAATTTATTGAGCTATTAGGTTTTACTCTCATTCATATCAGTCCTATTTAGAGCTCTAGTATACGTTAGACCCCTGTCTTGGAGAACACCCCCTTTTTGGGTCGATTTGCGCGCGAAATTAGTGTTCCAACATATCTGAATAACTAATTAGACAACATTCGTTTCATTATAATATCTCCTCTACCATTTTGACTGAGGGCATGCTTCCTAACTTTAACTATTCTATCCTGGTAATGGTGTTTGCTCACCATGAAAACTGTTAGGCCTCATGAAGTCTAAAATTCATCGTTGAAAATAGTATCATTAAAACATATCAATAATTATTTTAATCATTATAAAATTTTTACCTATCTGGGCTTTTCCCTGGTCATAATGGCTACATATAAAATTATTAGGAGGAGAAGCTTTGCTGAAAGAAAAATGAGGATTAAGAACATTTACATTATTTTCTTCATTAATATTTTTAGAAATAATATGACTTTTTTCCGCCAATGCTTAAGTAACTTATTTATGGATTTTATGAAATATATGAATAATTTTTTTCATTCATAAAGTTATGAAGATTCGTAAGAACAAATCCTTTTTAACAGAATAAATCAAATCTATTCACGAATAGGATAAAAAAAATTTAAAATTATACAGCCTGTGGTACCAAAAAAAATTTTAACATTTGTGCTCTCTGAAGGAAATACATCATCTTCAGTAGTGTTTAAAGAGCTCACAGAGAGTGGGTTAGCGTTTTTCGAAACATTCATAGCTGACGCTACTGTACCCTGAGATATGGTATCGATATTAATTACATTTATAGTTGCTTGAGAATTACATTGCGAATTTGTTTTATTTACATTTAAATATGCTGTATTAATCAATGCATGCGGAATATTAAGTAAACTATTCTCGTGAGCAGTGGTGCGTGAGTTAGCAATATTTGAAACATTTAAATAATGAGAATTTAGAGGTGCATGAGAAACATTTTTGTGAATCGCTGGGCATGTGTTAACATCTTGAAAATTTCCGTTATATTTTACATTATTACTATTTATAAAAACATGTGACTTAAAATCATTTTGGCAAACAAAATTTTTAACTTTATGCTTGGTATCTAAATTAAAAAGAGAATTTGAGCTCGCTTGAACATTTAGACAATTCATATTTTTGCTATGAGAATTTGAAATGGAATTTAAAGTTAAATTTTCAGAGTTAGTTGAATATTGAGAAACATTTCTTAATACATTTTCATAATTGGGGTGAGTGGTGGTGTTTTTATTACCATTTCGCGAATAATTATTACATTTTTGCTTCTGGAAGTGAGGTGGTGTTCCATCAAAACGGTTTTCTTCTACTTTGAATTTTTCTGGAGCTTTTCCATATTGCATTAAGGAGAAATTGTGATGGAGAGAGACAGGTCTTGGCTTCATCTGTCCCTCCGTAAGAAAATTTTCTGGATTTTCCATTGCCAAATTTCGTTTTGAAATACTTATGCGTTAGAAGTTTGGGTGAGTTTTCTTTGGCCTTTCTCTAAAAACTTCGGGTTAATAAGAAAAAGAGGACAAGGAAAAGATATTGCTCAGAGTGGCTTTCGAATTTTTGCGAAACATTTGCCTTTGAGTGCGATTTGGCAATGTTATTTCCTCTTTGCATTTTATCGTGAAATTTTTGTTATCAAAAATATTATAAATATGTGCAGAACTCTTGCCTTTTTGGAGTGGCAAAGGTGTGAGTAATTTGTGTTGTCCACAATTTGGACGATTAGGTATTAAAAAATAAAATTTCCCCCAAAAATGCGTTAATTTTACGTTCAAAAATTTCTCTTTAATAAAAGCAAAAAGGGTGTATAAATTTTCTATTCAAGATTATATATCAACTTTGTTTGTAAAATAATAATTTTTTAGATAAATGGTCTAACCTGCGTATGTAAATAGCTTCTCGAAGTGAAGTTCTTTGGCAACTCTTTTTGCTTGCGTTTGGCTTCATTTCTCACCTAAATATTAAACTTCCAGTAGCTTGCTTCGGGAAATGCTTCTTAATCTTCGCCACTACTCTCAATTTGATCGCTCAAGCAAGGTACGCACGCAAATCTTCTTTTCCCTTCAGTTTCCGGAAAATGGGGATTGACTGGTATAGGTCTGTTTTTTTTTTTTTGAGGATAACGCAAATCAGACTCTAGTTCAAATATGGTTTATTTTGAGAATAAAGTTTACACCCCAGTGTAGAGTGCCTAAAAAAACACAATAAAAGAAATTACAAAAACACGAAAAAAATATAAAAATTGGTTTACATAAGAAAGTTATACCAAATCTTTAAAACATTAAAAAAATTAAATCTAACATATTTTACACATCTTAGTTTACCCAAATACTAAATGCTATAAAAGGATGGTAGATGCATATTTTCACGCCAGATTCATTATTAATAATACAAAGAAAAAAACTGATACAAATTTACACCTCTGATGATGAATGTTATATAATTAATATGGAGGCACCATAAACAGCAAATCTTTAGAGTACAAAAATTTCACATATGTTCCAGCTGAAGCTAAACCCGATTTTATTGATTTCAGCTGGTAACAAAAATTGTATACAAAGATTTATAAAAAAAAAATATATGCATGATTTTAAATTCTCTATGAAGGCCATAAGGAAAAACGAAGTTAGATGCTCGATGTATGTAATTCAGTATGCCATAAATTTCACCTCAAAAAAAAAAATTACAAAAAAAATTTAGTTTTTTCATGAATAAGATAAACCCCATTAAAAATTATAAAATAGCAATAAAAGCAAAAATCACCCATTTAAATATAACTTTACTCTACCAGAATCTACTCGTAAACATTATATTCAAACCAAATCAAAAATATCTTTTATATTAAGGAAGTGTAAAAAAAAATAATTTGTGATATATACGTTAAAAAAAAAATGAAGTGGGAAGCGAAGTGGCTGACGGAATTTTATGACTCAAAGTTTATACCAAATATTTATAAGAATTATTTTATCCATTGCATAATACTGCTTCCAATGACTTTTACAATAACATGACATTCAAACTTTTGAAAGCTTATTAAGTTACAAATACTGGGATGTGAAACAAATTTGAGTGTCAGATTTAAGATTTAACTATATGCCCTGTGCTTGAAACAACTTTTAGAAAAATAAATTAATTTTTTATAAAATAACTTAAAGATTAAAACTAAGAAAAACTCAAAAATTTCTAACTTCTAAGGAAAAAAATATGATGTATGGTCAGATTCAGAACTATAACTTTATCACTTGCATATATCCTGAGTCATAAAATATAACTTACATAGTATAGGACGTGTTTTATAACTGATATTACTAAGTTAAGAGTACTAAGGAAAAATATGCATTCATCCCATTTAAAATTCATTTTACTAACTTTTGGCTGTATAAAATCTATACTTTACAAAGAAAAATTTTCAAAAGAAGTTTATGCTAGGTAGGGCCTAGTTAAGCTATAAAAAAAATTTATAACATTTAGGAAATAGAGCTAGATGTTCTCATGATTAGTTTAAATAATACTTAGAATAAATCCAAGACAATTTTCTACCAAAAAAAAACAAATGCTTTTTTTTTTTGTTTTAAAAATTTTCACTACAAACATCTTGTACTAAATTACGTTACAAATTTACTTTTTTATGGAAAAAAAAATCTTAATTTATATGTATATTTTTCCCATTCATTCACACCTCAAAAATTTTATGCAAGCTAATCGTCTTGCACTCCATTCAATTTAATCTCTAAATTCAAAGTGCAAATGAAAAAAAACTTTAGATATTGAAAACCTCTGAAATGATAAAAAAATTATATATATACCAAAAAAAATGTCTAACTTTGGCTAAGGGAGATTTTTCAAATTATCTTTAGTTTGCCAAAACAAAACAAAACAAAGGTAGCTAAATGAAATTTCCAAAAAGCATATAATATTTCTCAGAAATGAAAACTGTAAAACTAACTAGAAAAAATGAGATTTTCCAAAGCACATTGCTAATTTTATCTTATTAATTTAATTCTTATAATATTGATGAAAAACCTTGCGTTTAAGAATTTAATTATTAAACTAATAAAAAGGTTGGTCTAGGCTCTTTATAATAAAAGGAAAGAAAAATGCTACGCAGGAAATGAGGCCTTGTAATGGTGATTATTTAGATCTTATACGTTAAATGAAAAAAAACAAAAAAAAAAATTTTATCTTGCAAAAGTCCTCGAGAAGAGGGAAGAAAAAGAAAATCTCAGAGGGGTGTGGAGCAAAACAGTTTTTCACCTTCAAATAAACCTTCTGGTAAAGTTTATTTCAAAGTGTAAGGTAAAGCTTATTTCAAAGTGTAATAAAATATTCAAAAACGCTAAACATTCAACAAAAGGAGGAAAAAGAAAAATAGGCGTAGGTCTGTTTGCGACAAGAGATATTTCACCTTCAAATAAACCTTTTGGTAAAGTTTATTTGAAAATGTACTAAAGAAATATTTAAAAAAAAAATAAAAGACAACAAAAAGGTGGGGAAATTTTGGGCATAAGGGGGTGTGCGACATGAGATATTTCACCTTCAAATAAGCCTTTAGGTAAAGCTTATTTCAAAGTGTAAGGCAATATTTAAAAACTACGAAACCTAAGCTTTGTTGATATATATCGTACCACAGCCTATTTTCTCAGAACCTGATTATATTTTATTATTATTTATTATTTTTATATTATATATTATTATATTATTATATTATTATTATATTATTATATTTTATATTTATTTATTATTTATTATTATTCATTATTATTATTCATTATATTTATTAATTTATTATTATTATTATTTTAATATTATTAATTATTATATTATTAATATTATATATTAATTATATTATTTATTATTTATTATTATTATTATATTATTATTATTATTTTTGTAAACATCTATTTTAATTTTATATTATTATTATTTTCCTTTTCCAGAATCATCCCCATTTTCCATTACTACCCA
>JABUQX010050685.1:22500-35000 GCA_015478945.1 Trachelipus rathkii
CAAGACCGATTTTGGAGTTCATGCTAGGGTTTAGAGTCCATGAGATGGTGCTCGGTTCTACCATGTGAAACTTGGGGATACCCGGTTTCACTGGAGGTTGAGATGTTGTCTAGCGTGTCTTCACAATCTCATGGGGGAGATGTCAAGAGGACCTCTAAACATAGGGTGAGGACGATACGAAAGTTCTTGACATCGGTCATCCCTGATGAATACTTCGTCCGGAGACGATGTTGCAGTGCTGGATTTCTCCTGATTAGGCTATTCGTCGTAATAACGAATAGGTTGGTAGTAACCTGCAGGAGGAGGGCTACTTTGCGACGATGATTTCATGAATAATTGGGTGAGCTATGAGGTGTGTTCAGAACAGATAGGTTGAAAGAATGTGTATGCGTATTTTCTGTTTGTGGTGAAGACAAATGACATGAAGTATGAGAAATGTTCTTCTTCAGAAAATAGGTATTAAAGGGTTCAAAGGAGAACGATTATATGATGTAAGATTAGAAGAATGTCCAAAAGGAATTCTTCGTGTTGTTTGTAGCTGCTGAGTATGTGGTGTTCTTATTGGAGGAGGGCAGAGATTGAGGCAAGGACAAATCCGCTGAAGCCGATGACAAAAAGTAGAACGAGAATCGTCTGGCTTGCGCAGCTTGCTCTGCTCGTGCCTGAGTAGGATTCCAAGCTGCAGGTTGATTCTGATTTATAGCCTGAGAAGGGATCGAAACCTAGAAGGAGCCTGAGAGGGAATCGGAAAGGAATCCAGACCAATTTTAACGGGAAAACTTTAATCATATGGGACCCTTTGTGGAAGAGGACGCGAGTCATCATCACCGTTATCATTATCTTTATTGTCCAAAGGATTTGTAATTAGAGACAGAATCCTTACCCGTGAACTTAACTAACTTAGTGGGTTTATTAATAGTAACTTGATATGGTATTCTATAAGTGCTTAAAGTGTTACCAGCTGTGCAAAACACAGGCATAGGAAGAATTTTATTATTAACGTGAGAAACAAACTCTTTGTTAATGACAAGGCATCGTCAGAGATATTTATTGTGCCCAAGTACGTTTACTACCAAGTAAGGACAAGTTCATTTCTTAAAGAGTTTAGGAGACAATTCTCGAGGTATAACGGCTAAAACATAGAATAATCTCCGATTCGTACTTGTATAATTGAAGCTTTTCTGTTCTGCTGATGAGCAATCCCGAATATTTCTTTTCTAGCTTCTGGCGAGCTAGATCTCTGATATCAGCCGCTCGCTCGGCTTTTTTGTAAATTGTAAATTGAATTAAGGGCTAATTGCGCAAAAGCATTGAATTTGCCCTAATCTTCGTGTTTTTGGAAACGAAATGACGTAGGTAATCCTCTATACGCTTATTTTCTCTCTCCACCAGGGAGTTACTCACCGAATGTCGGACACCTATTGTTCGTTTTTTGATGTGCCAAGTTTTGCAAACCTCATTGAAGAACTGGGAAGTAAATTCGGCAGCATTATCCGTGATGAGTACGTTCGATGTCAAATACAGATTAATGACTCTATTTAAGAGTGTATTAGCTACTACTTTCCATCTCGGAAAGCTACCGGGCATATTTCCCAATACTTTGAAAACGAGGATGTAACGTGCATTAGTGTATTTACAATTAAAAAGAGGACCTATTGAATCTAAATGAACACGTGATAAAGTTGTAAATACCAAAGGATATGAGCTTATCTCCACTGGATGTGGTTTACTTCCTATGACTTTAATGCAAGAAGTGCATTGTTTGCATAAATTAGAAATGTAAACAGCCAATCGAGGGAAAGTGTATAATTCTCCGATACGCTTTCTGAACCAGGATGGCCAGCAAATAACGTTTTATGAATTAAGAAAATTACTGTGAAAATAAGAGTTTTTTAATTTCTAATAAATACCTGTTTGTGACTGGTGAAACATAATAAAGAAGACCTTTGTTGCTGTTCAAGCTTATCCTAATTAAAGTGTATATTTTATTTAAATTACAGGGTAGCTAGCAGAATGCGGATGACATTGAAATTGCAACCTCATAAAGGAATGAAAAAATCGAATATACAAACAAATATATACGTGTTTGTTATTTATGTATAATTATTAATTTTTAATGTATTATTTAATCACTACACAACATTTTTTTTTATGTCGCACGAACATTTAGGTAAGTTTCTAATTAAATCGACCATGCTGATTACGAAAATGACGTTAAAAACTTAGTAAGAAGTACCAATTTTCTGTGATATATATATACACCTAGTTACTTTTGGGATAAAAGGTAATATCTAATATATCTATGCATTAATTATATATTATCTTTGTAGAAAATAAAAGTAATATATATGAAGTTATTTATATGTTAACTCTTCAGGGTATCATTTAGCCTTTTAACCTTACTATAATATTTATTATAATTACGGTATTAAATTAGAGTTAATTTTTATTATATAGTATTTGCGCATAATTATATAAATCTTTTAAAACAGTAAATGATTATTAAATAATTTATTAAATAACAGAATTAAAATAATATATAATATCAATCAAAATTTAATTTAGCATAAGAAATAAATTAAATAATATATATATATTAATATATGTAATATATATTAAATATATATCATAATAATATTTTAAAAAAAATTATAATTTTATAATATATAATTATGATAATTATATATATATATATATATATATTATAATATAATAAATATATATATAATATAATATATTATAATATATATATATATATACTTGAGTGGGTTAGTATATATATTATATAATATATATATTAATATAATAATATAATTATTATATAATATTAATAATATATTATATTTATATATATATATTAATATATAATATATATATTATTAATATATTATGTTAATAATATAATCATATATATATATTATATATAATTAATATATTAATATATATATATATAATATATACTATATATTTATATATATTAATATATATATATTAATATTATAATATATATATATATATAATATATACATATATATATAATCTATCCTAAGCATCTTTTAAAGCAAAAAAGATGACACCAATATATCCAACACTACATCTATATAATATATAAAAATTAAAGAGTGAATACAAATATATACAATAGCATCCATTAATACTAAAATTGTTTCACTGAGATAAATTATAGATTATCTAAACACAATTCACTTTTCTATCCAAACACTCTCATTCTCTCCTCTACTCTCTCCTTCTCCTCTTTCTTTAATCTTCTCAATGTATAATCAGAAGACACAGTTGCGAGCTACAATTGTCAACCACACTCACTCAATAAAAGAAATAGTACTCAAGTAGGGGGGGTGAATATCACTCCATATATGATCTGAAAGTATGGTGTTCGCAATTTCCTTCAACGGACTATCCTCTTGGATGGACACCATTTATATTCTCTACTTTAATCGAGACTCATCGAGCATAATAAACGACAAAATGAGCAATAATTCCTCACACACACTGAAAACACTCACACTGAGGACTGCGAGCGACGGAGAGTTGTATCTCACCATTTGTAAAGTGATCAGTGTCAACGGTGATAAGCGCGTATGCCATTAATTGCATCAGCTCTCGTTACCAATTGAATTTATTATAAAACTCTATTAGCGTAATTTATTCAACTTCTGTTTGATTAAGCTAGAACATCCGCGAAATCTACTATTTATATTAAACTGCTCACCTCTACTAAGCGGTAGGTATTCAAAAGTAGTTAACATTAATTCTTATTTAATTAAAAATATACATTCACTCAACTAAGAGTATGTTTCAAAGAAGGAATCACTATATTAAAATATTAATACTTTATTCATTAAAAAATGCTTACCTATCAATAGTCAATAGCTTACCAATTATAAATATGATATACTGCTGTAGAATACTGCAAGTCTATTACTCTAATATTTTATCTCATTATATATACCTTATTTATTCACAAATGTTTATTACATATTATAGGCATAGCATATTACGTAATCTTATAACATTAATTAGCCTATATAGCAAATATGTTCAATTATATAATATATATATATTATACCATATAAAATATCTTAGATTTTTATTGGATCAAAGGTGAGGCCGGACCTAGTCTGTTATTACCCTCCAGTGTCTCAGCCTCATATATCTAGCTCAATCCTGTATATTTGGCTTCCATCTAGAAATTCTCTATCATACAAAAATATCGATTTTTGGATCAAAGACGGACAGTCTAGTATTACCTGTCCGTCAAATTCGGTCCTGTATATTGGTCCAAGATTAAAAATAAATGGGGATTTGGGGGCAATCTAAACTCTCCCAACCTAACTTTACATCATATCACCTAACATTTTTTGACTGCAACTATTCTAACACACACATATTTAAACACAGATACACACATATAACAACATATATATTCACACACAGATCCACATATGTACAAACATGAATGAGGTGGGGTTTACTCTCATAAAATGAAACGAAGGACGGGTCAAATGATCTTAATGCTTCAAATTCATCAACCGCTTCCTCTTCAGGAATATTGATATCATTCAAATCCATTGGTGGCTTAGGACCTAGAAGTTCAGGTCCATATAGAACTATCCAAATTGCAAATAGAAGTAAAGGCTAACTATATTTGATTTTGTTTTATTTTAAAATCCTTGTACCTTTTTGAAGCAGAAATAGCAGTCTTCCAAGTGGCTATTATGCTCACGCCAAACCATTTCTTTTTTTCCATTCATCCACTTAATCAAATTGGAGCAGCAAGTTGTACAAGATACATGGGGAGCCCAATCTTTGTCTTTATCTCAAATGTGACATCCGAAATAATAATGCTAAGATAATAAAAATAGTAATGAATATGCTTTCTCAATTATAGTTGTTAAAGACCGCCGACAATTTTTTACAGGGAACTCACCACATATGTAACAAAAACACTCTGCTAGATTTAGACATTTACGAAGGTCTCTATTCATTTCAGAATATCCCAATTTACATTCATGATGCTTAATAAGCAACCACATAAAGTCGCCATCTGTCTTCAACTAATCATGGTCCAATACAAAATGACTTAACAGAATCAAACATTTTCTTCTTCAAAAAGAAAAGATAGAGCATGAAATTATATTTTCATTCCCTACTTTGTTCGATTATATATATATTACTCTATATTATACTATATTCTTAATATCATCTATATCTATATATATAATTATATACTATATATATATATATTACTTCTATATAATATATACTATATATATATATTCAATATATCTCTATCCCTTAGGTATCTCTACTATTCATCTCTCCAATTCCACTTCCTACTTCTACTAATCTCCTCTATATATATCATCTCTATCTCATATACTCTTCTCCCTCTCTATATAATATGATCAGGTTATATTGCATCTCATGTTATATATAAATATATAATTCACTTTCTTGATCTGTTCTATCTCTATATCTATATCTATCTCATCTCTATCATCTCTCTCTCTCTCTCTTATATTATTATACTTATCTATATATATATATATATATATATACAATTTTTATATTAAATAAGTTTAAACTTTGACGATTGCTATCTCTATATATATATATCTTTTATGTATATATTATATCTATTATACTATATAATCTATATCATATTATTAATATACTTCTTCTTCATCTCTTCCTCTCTACTACTCACTTACATTTTCCTATATTACTATAATTATATATAATACTACTACCTACTATTAGTGATGTATTTGGATGTCAAATTTTTGACCATCCCGCGATGCGGATACCGGATGCGGATGTGAATGCTGGTGTCCCGATTTTCTACATTGCCGCCGGATCCGTGCTTCCGGATGCCGGATGCCGGATGCCGGATGCCGGATGCCGGATCCCGGTGAGCAATCAAAATGTATTCGCATATATATATAATATATTATATATATATCTATATATATTACTATATATCTATTATATATATATATATATATATATTATATATATATATATCTGTCGCCCGTATTCAGATCTTCTCTTACTCTCTTATCTCACGCTTATGCTCTTATATTATATATATATATATATATATATATATATATATATATAATATATATATATATATATATATATATATTATATAATATATATATATATATATATTATATATAAATATATAAATATATATTTATATATATATATACATCTATATATATATATATACTATATATATACTATATATATATTATATAATATATATATATATATTATAATATATATACTTATATATATACCTTATATTATATATATAATATATATTAATATATATATATATATATATATTAGTGATGGATCTAATAACCGCAAATGCAACCGCAACTGCAACCGCGGTTGTCACTGGTCTACACAACTGCAACTGCAACCGCAACTGCGTTTGTCACTGGTCTTTACAACTGCAACTTCCCTATTATTGCTTCTATCTTTTAAAAATAACTTATAACCATTACAATACATATCCTCCTCTCATCTCTCTCTCCTTCTCTTCTTCCCTCTCCCTCCTCTCCTCTCCTCTCTCTCTTCTCTCTCCTCTCTCTTTCTCTTCTCTTTCTCTCTCTATCTCTATCTCTCTCACTCCCTCTCTCTCTCTCTCTCCTTCTCTCTATAACTTTATTACGTGAAAAACAATGATTCGGTTTGTCTTTATCCTCCTCAAATACTTCTAAGAAGAGACAACTTACTAGTTCTGATTTTATACGAATTCAAAAATGTAGTCACCTTCACGTAGATATTTAAAGGGACTACTAAAAAGTTAAGCTTTCATTCGTCCTCTATAAAATCAGAAGTAATTCCTTTTATTGTGTTGTAAAAAACTCTTTCACCAACAACCTCAGATTTCGAGGCCAATGAAAAGGGAATAAAATTAGCTTTAGCCATCAACAATAAATTCTCTTAGTAATTCGCATCTAATCTTGATACACTTCTGGAATAGTCTGCATTCTGAAAAGGGGAAGGGAAATAAATGCTAGGGATCTTGCTATCCATAATGAATATTTATACCATTATTATTCTTATTTTTGATGGGTTTATAAAAAAGAAATATAAACATAAATAATTATATGTAGGGAACATTTTTTAATGTGGAAATAAGATATATCTATGTTATCAGATACATCCTTAAAGAAATTTAAACTTGAGCTTAAATAACATCACAACCACTTACAACTAATCAAAGCCAAATAAACTCTGTTTGAAAAATCCTCAATATAATTATTGCTCATATAATTAACATTCAAGATATGATGATGATGATTATATTAGATAATATAAGATGAGTTTATAATAGAACAAGATGTTATTGAGGGAGATAAAAAATCAAGCAAAAATAACCTCATAAAAAGAAAAATGAGATCAACTAGCCCTGAAAGATGATCTCTATTAAAATGTGGTGGAAGAGGGAACGAACATAATTTCAAAAGAGTTTAGAAGATGATGGCTAAAAGATATTTGTCATGACCATTATACTAGTAGTAATGCCATGCAAACAAACTATTTATTCTAGATACGGTGCTGGATAAAATTAATAGACTAGAAAATGATGATGGATTTAGCAATGATAAATATAGTCACTGAAAATATGTTTTCACCTTAAATCTAAACTTGCCCGAGCTATTCTAAAATTCAATTATACAATACCAGAATATGATCATAAAGAGGTCACCTTTAGTTATCGTGATAACTATAAGAGTAAAGTTAGGAAAAGAATGGGGGATAAAGTAGGATGGTGTTGTTGAGTACATTTTTTGCATATATAGAGTCTTGATTCTGCAAACACAGATTTTATAGTCTTATGTAACAGAGGCAAATTGTGCAAATTAAAATCACAGACCTTAAGTAAACATATTTAGTGAAAATCAGTTTATACACATAAGTTCTAATGCAATAGTACCGGAGAGGGTACAGCAAGTAATTGAACTTGAGCTAATAACTCATCTTGGGTATAATAAGATATGATTTAAGAATATAATTAATAAATCCGTCTTCACTTATGAATAAATAATGATTGATATACACTAATTTAACATTAATAATAACTATCATATTCATAACTCAATAATAATCAAATAATAATAAATTAATAATAAATAATAATAGATATATTAGTCTTGATCTCAATTATTTATTTATTATTATTTAATTATTTATTATTATTTTATTTGATGTGATATAATTTTATTATTATTTTATTTTATTATTAATTATTTTATCTAATTATTTCTATTTTTTGAAAATAGATATTTGATAAACTATGATGCTCTCAACTATGATTTGATTATGCTTAATAGTATTAAAATTGTTTAAGTGTATTATTATTATTATTATCTAATTTATTATTATTCATTAATTATAATATGTCACATTATATATATATTATTAATTAACATTATTTTATATATTAAAATTTATAATAATTAATATTATATATTATTATTATTGATTATTATTATATATTAATTTTTATTCATTATAATTATTATATAGATTTTTTGTTCTTTTATTATATAATAAATTAATATTATTGTATATGAGTGTATTTATGATTTATTATTTATAAATAAAAATTGAAATTAATTTTAAGATTTCCCTCTTAATACTTTGCATTTCTGAAATTACTCTGGTTATTAATCTCATTATTACCATTATTTTAATTAGTGGATGGAGTGTGAATATAATTATTACATTATGGTATTATATACTTATCTTACACCAATTTATTATTATTGGATTATTATAATTGTATGATTTATTATGATAATTTTAATTTATTGATATTATTTATTTATTCAATAATCCACATTTATTCTATTATGTTTAAATTTCCACTATTTATTTACTCAATATTTTTTAATAGTTATTAATATTATATTAATTTTTATTTTATTATTTTTATTATAATTTTTTCAAATTTTTAATTTATCTTCGTAGTTTTATCTCATCATAATTTTTTTTTTATATAATTTTATTTTATTATTATTATTCTAATATAATAATTTATTAATTATTTATTGTTATTTATTTATACTTATTATTTTATTATCTATTGTGTATAATAATATTAATTTATTAAATATATTATAATATTATATAATTTATTATATAAAATATATATATTTTAATTTAATTAATTATATATTTATTAGATTTAATTATTATTCCTTATTTTAATAATTAAATTTAGACAGAAATTAATTATTAATTAACTTATTTCTATTTTAGGAAACTTATTTCTAATTTATTATCAGATTACTCTACAGCCTCTAGTTAAAGTTCAAGTAGTAGAGTAGTAGTTACGTAGTACTGAGCCAGTATTGAAATAGTATGTTTTAGTGAAGTAATCAGTAGTAGTGTAGTAGTCAGTAGTAGTAGTATACTGTAGTAGTAGCAGTAGTAAGTAGTAGTAGTATTGGTGTAGTAGTAGTAAAAAAAGCAATGGGGAAATTTTGATTTTTTGCAAATCTAAACCGAACCGACACCGTTTGCAAGCGCGGGGAAATTCGGCGCATCCGCAACCGAGCAACTGTGCAACCTTTTGTCATAAATCCGAAACCACAGAGTTGTGGCATAATTTAAGAAACATTCACTGGTTATGAAATATAATTAAGTAATTCTAAGTCAAATAAAAATATATAAAACCGATAACGCTGTGGTTATAATTAAGTAAACATTGTAATCATGAATATGAATGAGTACACTAATAAATTTATTATTATAATTTATTTATATATAATATTATTATATATATATACGTATAATATAAAAATAAACGTATTATATTCAAATTATAAATATTAATAATCACATATAATATAAATATAATATAACTATATAAATATACACCAAATTATATGGGGTGAGGTATAAGTTCCATTAGAGTATAATATTTTAGCAAAGCTTGTTTCGCCTTTTCAACATTGAAGTTGAAAGAGTTTCCAGGATCGCAGTTGTATTCGATAGGACACCGGCAACAACGAGCTGGCGCTGTTGGTAGAGCCATGCCCACCATACCCACCCATATTCGTCCACGGCCACGTGCCTCTCTATTTTGCCACTTATACTCAGAAAGTGCTTACAAAATATGCTGTTATTACTGGATATATAGAAAGAAATCTATTAATTTCTACTAATACTTGCCCGCAAAAAGTAGTCTTATACCTAGAGTAGCTCTGTAATAAGTTTAATGTGCTTTATTATACACATAATAAAATGAAAAACGTCCAAAATTCATTAGAAAAGTTTACATCGCATTACGCTTCACCATCGAACTGTAAATGAGACTTCTTTCAGTACTGAGCTTAAAATAATTGTTCACATTCCACCCCTAGCATCAAGAGAGGTAAACATAAAATAACAACTCTTTTCAACATTTAACAGTCTAAGGAATATACTATTTTCCAAGTCGTTATATATTCCTAATTTAGGAATGTCTTACGTGTTGGCATATCTTTCTGCGTGGTATCTCCTTTTTCTTCATGACACTCACTCTAGGTAAGAATGTAATAGTTTTTCACACTGAGAGAATATAAAGTTATTAATAAGAAGATTTATGGTAGAGTATATCACTCTATAAGGTATAGTTGTTCATCTTGAGCTTGCCTTCGATAATAGAACAGAGACTTTCTTTTCTCTGAGCGATTATTAACATGTAGATCTTTAAGCCCATTTAGACCATGGCGTTGGCATAATCAGTAGCGAACCTCAGCCTGCGCCCTCCACTACAAACACACACGACTTCACAACACAAGCGACGTCTATAACACAACACGACCACAACAGCAATATTGCGACGTCTCATCATTTTTTTTATTGTCAACTGACTTTGCTTGAGGATTCTTTTTACTGTAGGAAAAGATGGGAGCGCACTCTAAAAGTTAATTAATCGAATGAATAGAATACCTAATAAACTGACAATTCTTACATAAGAAGTCTCTTAGATGTGTTTTGCTACATAATATAAACAAGTTTGGATCGATTCATATAGGCCACCCAGCACCGATTAAAGAGAAATATAGAAACAAAAGTTGTCCTGGAAAAGTTGAAGTACAAAAATCATTCTAGGTTAATTGGTGTGTTGATTTGAAAATGATAAATTTTCTCTTGGGAAAACAAAGCGATTACAGGAAATAACCCTGCTTCCTCGACTTCTGGGATAGTAGGGCAAAGGGAGAGCATTGGGTTAAGGATACATGACCATTGGGAGTCAGCTTAACATCAGGAGAGCAGAACAATATTAATGAGCCATTAGACAATCCGAGTAAAATCAGTCTGCCACCACTTCATATCAAGATTGAAGTAATTAAACAATTTGTGAAAGCTCTTGATCACACAGGGCAATGTTTCAACTTTATATGCTTAGCATTTTCTGCTCTTAGTGTAGAAAAGAAAATCAGAAATATTCGGTGAACCATAAATAAGAACGTTACTAAATGATTCACAATTAGTTACATCAATGTCTCCTTTTGAGACAAGAGCCTAGAAAGCATTTTAAAATCTTATGAAAAACTTTCTAGAAAACAAGAAGCCACATAACTCTAAGTAAGCTGTGATAGGGCTCATGTCCATCCAGTTTTCAGATAATAGGATGCAACATGAGCATTAAATTACATTGCTTGTACAACCGTCTAGAAGAGTTTTCAGACAATCTTGGCGATTTCATTGAAGGGCCAGGTGCGCGTTTTCGCCAGGACATCATATAAATGGAAAAATGGTATCATGGCCTGTGGGACCGTAACAAAATGCTGACTACTGTTGGAGCCTTATGAGAGATGCTCCTGAAGCTGCACATAAACGACTCTCTTTGCGGAAAACATTGATCTGTTAATGCATTGCTCTTAATGTTATGGACATTTTGTACATTTTATAGGAAACAACAATTAACCTGTAATGTTCGGATTAATCAATATTTTGCAGTTGTATTTTGTGATTTATATAAAAAATAAAACGGCTGTATTCAATAAATATCAAATATTAATGTGATTTGACTTGCATATTTCATAACCACTTCAGTGACAAATATTCTTAACAAATTTGTAAAATTTCAACATATCTCATGAATGTGATACGATACACACAAACAGATAAAACCTTTGGAATCATCACCACAAATTTACCCATAATCGATTCCAAAACATAGTACCGGAAAAATCATGTCGACCAGTGAATTGTAAATTGTGTTGAAATACTTTAAGCAGATAACTAAAAAAAATTGATAAATTTTAATATGATTAACAATGAAGTCCATATTCTTCTTTTATTCTTCGGGTGACAAACTAGAAATTTCATAATGGCTAACTAAAGCTCATAAATCTGATCACCCAATCCGTCTAACACTGTCCCCCCATTGGTATAGACAATTGTAAAGTTGCATAATTTTTTATCCCTTTATTAGAAAATTTAATTAAGAATGCTTTCCT
>JABUQX010050685.1:40000-45000 GCA_015478945.1 Trachelipus rathkii
CCCTTAAACTAACTTCGTGCGGTGGTAGCACGAATTCATTTGTCCACCAACTTTAATGTCTGCTCGATCTACTTGGCTCGGAGTAGTGAATTTACTTATCCTACCTTTTTAAGCAAAACGGTTGTTATACTACGAGACTTCAACCTTTTTCACCCTTTATGGGACGACTCTTTCACCTCGTCTAAGTCTAAGTTCCTTGTTGATCTTCTAACACACTTTTTGCGGTTATGCCTTATAACAGGACTTCAAGTCATATACGTTTGTAACACATCTATTTCATGCATAGATATTTCTTTTGCTCCATTTCTCTCATGGATAGCTTTGCCTGGTCCCGCTTTGATTACTTATACGGAGTGATCATTACAAAATAGCCTTAAATGATTTTGCACAAAACCCAATGTTAAAACCCCATTTCCGCTGGCGTTATGATCAAGCGGAGTGGGCTCCTTTTTATCATTTCACAGCTTTTTTTCAATTTCTCCTTTCACAATGTATCCAATATAAATAATGATTGCTTTTAATTAATCCAGCTCATGTATCTTTACAGCAGAGAAAGCTTGCATTTCGCAATCTTTCGTAAGTAGGCTATTTCGGCAAATCCTTGGTGGTCCAAAGAGTGTGCACAATCTAACCGGGAGAAGAAAAAACTCTACAGGCGATGCAAACGGACCTGTCTACTCAAACTGATAATTTTTAAGCAGCTGCGGGAGATTCATCCAATTATAAAGAAACTTTTCAAACTTAAACTTCAACTGTTTTCCTCCCAATCTGCATTCTTCTGTGTTGTACAGAAAATTCTTTTAAAAAAATTGCGAATTAACACTGCAAAGCCACTTTTCTACAGAAAAAGGGAAGATCATTCCTATAACTGTCTATTTACACTTGTAGAGTATCATAAAATGTACTGGCGGATAGAAAAGATGGTGCCCTTTACCCTGACATAACTTCGTACATAATGCTCCGTAATATTCATTCCTCTGCATTAGCGTTCTTGCTGCATTTTTATAACAGGTAGATCGAATCCTCTTCCATCTGTTTGGACTTACAACTTCTCGATCAGTAATCCAACCTGGGAGAAGATCGAAGATGGCGCAACAGAAATTCGCTGACCTACCACGCTTGCAAATTAAAAGGGAAAATAGTTTCAGGTTGCCTTCTCCCTGTTTTGGAGAGTCGCTAGGCTTTTTCAAAGTTCCAGTTTGGTTTCCGAAAAAAATTGTACGACCACTGATTCATCGTAAAGACTCGACCATGTCATTCGGAAAGCATTCTCAGCTGGTGGGTAGTTCTTGGTGTCTATTTTGACCTTGATAAAGCTTGAGACACAGCGTGGAGAATTGGGGTTCTCCTTAATCACTCGCTCGGTTTCCGAGGCTACCAATTTCTCTTTAGTAAATGCCTTCTGTCAGACAGATTCATCTAGGTTCGGTCCTTATTTCTTCTATCACGGCACTTTCTCTGGATCCAATTACATCGTTACTCCTATCCCAGCGGCGGTCAGTTTTCTCTCCAATGACTTACCATTTCTTGAACTGCAACCCTAACTAGCTATTGAGAATATTTCACGATGCAGTAACTCCCATGGCATTCATTTATCACCAACCAAACCCTTAGCAAAACTATTTACAAAAAAAAAGGAGTTGAAGAACCTACCACCTTACTTCAGAAAACCTATCCTTATATGGTTCACTCATTCCTGTAAGTTCACAAGTCAAATTTCTAGGACTCCTTCTCCTAACATACGCACAGCATATTAAACTCCTAAATACGACTTGTCATCGCGTGTTTGACCTATTACGCTATCTCACCTCAAAATCTTGGGTACTGATAACAAGTCACTTTTACACTCCACATTGCCCTATTGCGATCGAAGTTTTGACTAACGCTGAGTAGCATTTGGTCAAGCTTTCTAAACTCTACTACAACTGTTTGATCCCATCCAAAACGAGACGCTCCGTATCTCCACTGGAGCCTTCCGATTGCCCCCTAGGAGGAGCCTTGAAGTTGAATCCGATGTGATGCCACTCTCTCTTCGAAGGTAACACATCATGTGCACTGGTTATCAACGCTTTCAAATCCCAATACAATTACTTTGACACTGATTCTGTGAGAGATACCTCAGAACCCTCCTTATTGGCCATTTGCAAGCAAAGTTTACAACATCCTTAACTTCCTCAGCATTTCTTTGCAAAAGATGCTACCGTTCCCTTACAACGAAGTGTATACACTCTGGCTATTTCCTGCTTCCACTATCTGCCTGGTAATGACCTCTCTCCAAATCTAATCACTCCGCTGCCTTGCTAAAGGCACGATTCTTGTCTCGGTCCGCAGTTTATGTTGAATTTACTTAAGTGTTTACTGATGGCTCTTGAACAGGGAAGAGTGTGGATGCGTCTCTTGTCTTTCCTGACCGCAGCCACTAACATACCCTTCCCCTCATGCTTCAATTTTTATGGCAGAATTAATACTATAATGATTGAGCTCTCTCGAATTTTATTCTTTCACCAAGACCACTCTTTTGTCATTTATTTAGATTCACTCAGTGCCCTCCGTTCGCTTAAAGCCCCCTATTTTTAAAACACAATGGTATCCGTTGTACAGCAATTTATTTTGCTGTCCCTCTCTCTCGCAAGTAACAAATTACACTATGTTGGACATCCTGTCACGTAAGGATAACTGGCAGCGAAATCGCTGAGAGAGAGGTCAGAAGGGCTGCCTCCTCTTTCCGCAGCTGTTCTACTGCAGATACTTCCCAGATGCCAATCGACAAGGTCGCCTCCCATCAGCTGATTATTATCTTCCTCTTCGACAAGACTTCCGGTCTTGTGGCAGGAGTGCTGGGCGAGTGGTCAGCGAAGGACGAAATTTAGAAATATAAAGCCGAACATTAGTGAGTAGTGTTTCTCTCTCACTGACGAAATTGAAAGGCGATACTTGTAAACCTCCGCATTGGCCAGAACAACATCACTCACAGGCACCACATTTCACGGGATCCTCTTTCTATTTGCAATTTTTGCAGTTGCCATATTCCACAATCTGTTTATCATATCTGCATTGACATTCCTCAACTGGACCCCATTCACCGTTATCAATTTCCTACTCTACGGTCCATTACACCTTCTAAATGGTTATCCCATATCTTGATTGAATCCTCCCACTTTAATAGTAACTTTTTTTTTCTCTTACTTTTATGAACTAAATATTCTTCACAATATATAATTTTGTCATGTATTATAAGGAATATAGGTAATGTAAGGACATTTTTTTGTTCTTTTTTTTATTTATTTATTTTTGGACTAAATATTCATTTCAACATCTAAATTTTTTTGTGAAATATTTAGAATAAGAATGAGCCAGGACCCACCCATGTAGTTGAACATTTAACCTAGTGTGGCCGCTTCTTTATGGGCAGTGATGGATCCTGTACATAAACTCAATATATATATATATATATATATATATATATATATAATATATATATTCTAATATATATTATATCTATTTACTGTATATTTATTTAAAACTAAAATAAAAATTATATACGGTTATATATATAGTATATATATATAATATATATATATCTTTATAGACAAATATAAGTAACATATAAATATAACTAAATATATATATTATATATATATTATATATATATATATTATATATATATATTATATATAATATTTCTTATTTTTTTGAAATTATTACATATTAAATATAAAAGACAATGCAAAATTAAAATATATTCTGAGGTAAGGATTGGAAAGCTCGTTATAAAAAAAGTCAGATTGTAAGATACATCTCAAGGAGTTGGACTGGTCGCTACTCAGGACGCAGGAGAGGAATGAAGAAGTTAAAGTTAAGAAAAGATCCCGTAAAAGGTTACGGTAAGTAAATGAATTAATGGATTTGTTGTTATTATTATAAAGTTTGATGAGAATCATTGTTAATAAATAATTATTATTTATAGGGATCGAGCATGGGATCGTGGGCCTAGAAGCTAGGTGACCTACATTATTCAAGTATTAACTCTAAGATAGACTAAACAGGAAAAGGATGATGACTTAGTGCCTCAGATGTTAAGTTAGAGTTAAAATTGGAACAGAAATTCATAAAACAGTACTCTCCTGCCTGCCTACAAAGTTGAAGTTGGGACGAAATATAACCTTGTCTGGGATTAAAATGAAGTACTATACTATTCAGGGATAAGTAAAGGTGTTAAATATGATTTATCAGTAAGTAGCTGCTTATATTTTTATACTGCAAGTTATGGGTGTCTGCTCGATTTGGTCCTAAAAGTTTGTGTTTCCTATTATGAATTATTGAAATATTTACATATTAGTAACGATTAAGAAGTTACTATTCACATTTGATACCAAGTGTTGTGGTCTACTCGATTTGGTCTCCGGACTCGTGTTCCCTGTGTTATGACTTATTAAAATATTTATTTATTAGTGTTAAAAGTTAACAGTTTTCGTTTTATAATTTAATACTTATATTTCTCTTTCTTGCCGAACAATTTATCCTTTAAAGGTCCCATGAACATTGCCAAGTGATTATACGTGGAATTGGAACGGCCAAGTGACAAGGATTGGGCAGTTAAAAGGAATAAAGAAAAGATTGTGACATGTTTTTAATATATATATATTTTGTATTAATAATTGTTAGGGTAAAATTTAGCTAGGTTATTATTTAATGAATAGATTTAGGATATAATTAAAAGGCTAAAAATAAAGTGAATTTATATTATTTGTGAATTATACATATAGAAAATCTTTTGTGCTTTGCTTTCCTCATTTGTTGTCTTTTTATTAACAAGGTAGATAAAGTTTGCATAAATAAACTATTTGAACTTTACACAGGAATAAACAGAAAACCATAAAGCGAAGGGTATATCAGATATCAGTTATCATCTTCTTGAAATTATTACAGTGGTGGCTTCCGTAGTGTGTGGTTCGTTACCCTTGACTTCGCGTAGATGGAAGAGGTAAATGTGAGTGATG
>JABUQX010050686.1:0-7500 GCA_015478945.1 Trachelipus rathkii
AGGAGAAGATTAGCAATAACCTAGAGAAAGTTCCCCACATAGAAAGGGCATGCCCATGAAGTGTGAACTTTTTTATAAATAAATTTTTTTTTATTAAAAACATAAACGTAACATTGCTTGAAAATGCCCATTTCTTATTTAATTATTTTTTTTATTTTTATTTATTTTAACTTCATTTCTGTTTCAGTTAAAATTTGATGAACAAAAAAAAAAAAATTTAAGAACTTTTAAGATAAAATAATTTAGTAAATATTTATTACAATTTTGTTTTTGAAAATAATTTAAAGTTTTCCGATAATAATTATGTGAACTTGATTTTTCATGTATCATACATGGCATAAATTTGAGTCTGCTTCTGTCAAAGCTATTCGTTGGTAAAAAGACAAAAGAAATTTCAGCCCCTATATATGATATATAATATATATTATATCTATAGCATCCAAAACGTATATATATATTATATTAAATTTTATATATTATATATATATTATATATAATATATATATATATAATATATATATATATATATAATATATCACACACGTCCCGTGACTTGTCTCTCAGGGTGGAGGCCTAATATATATATATATATATATATATATATATATATATATATATATATATATATATATATATTTATATATATATATATATATATATATATATATATATATAAGTATATATATATATATATATATATATGTAAGGGCAGGTTTCTCTACCCTTACTATAATAACTATGTATACTTGATATATGCATCCGTACATTAAATTTTAATTATTGTTTCATTGTATAAGAGAAATATTTAACGACTCTTTTGTGAGGGCACTTTCAAATGTAATGGGCAGCTGCGGAAACGTACGTCCAAACGGAGTGCCTGGGGTATAAAGTAAAGCAAAGTCAGTTAGCGTCTCATGTTATAGGAAGAGAGATGCGTTGGGACCTCACGTCATAAGAAGAGAGGTCGTGTTAAACCATTAGCTTGTTAAAAAACCGGAAAGTTGTGTTTGATCGTAGAAATTTATTATATTAACTTTCACCAATTTTATTAATGACTGTGAACTGGCCCATTGTGTTAACTTTTAAACATTGATACCATTATTTACTATCTGATTTAATTAGTCTTAGAAATAAAAATAAAAAGTAATTACCCCTTTTTATTACCACTGTATTCAACTCTTCAAGGGTTAATACAAAGAAATGGTAACCCCATTAGTGACCTTGAACACCCATACCTAACTAATTTGAAGAGTGTCAAACAGTGAATTAATTCAAACAGTGCCTAATTAAGACAGTGAAGTGAAAAAAAAGTGCCGATCAAAACACAAACACACACAAAAAAAAAAAAAAAAAAAAAAATCAATCCCAAATTCCCCAAGAAGAAAGGAAAACCGTTAAAATTTGCCCAAATTTGAAACAAAAAACGAGATGACTCCTACAACTTGGCCTGAAATCTCAAGCCCCAATTCACCTATCCCTCACCAATTTCTCCAAAACGGGGGAATGGGAGAAGAAGACGACTTTTCTCAAAATGAACAAATGGAATCTCCCACAAACAAAAGCAAAATAGACCACCTGATAGCTATACAGAAAAAAACCACGGAAGAATGAATTCTCCTAATTGAAACAATCACAGATCTGATGAAAAACATTTGCGAGACTTCAAAAATTCTTCAACACATTAACAATCAAAAATTCAGAACTAGGGAAACGTGGGAGACCCCCGAGAACAAGGGGAAGTAAATAGTGGGGCGGAATACTTTTTTAGGCGAAAAAATTTTTATTATACAGGTATCTTGGTAGAAAATGGTCTTACAATAATCATTTAAATAAAGTCCCACAATAATAAACTGTAAAATAGTAGAAGGATGTTTTATAATAATAGTCATAATATTTAGTAAGAAATGGTTTTGTATGAATAATCATTAAAGAATAGTCAATAATAATAATTATAAAAGTAGAAGATATTATCATTATAATAAAATAATTAGCATTTTTATGGTAGAAATTATAGCCATAATTACAGACATTTTGATAAACGTAGAATAAATAACAATTCTGGGGGTATTCGGTATAGGAATTTTGGGGGAGGGGAGAATGTTTTCCGTCGACGAAGAAAATATCACACTAACGATTTTAAAGATGCCTGCTACAGGAGGGATACTTTTAATAATTATAATTATAGGCGTAATAGAAGCATTAATCATAATAATGTTTATAAAAGGAGTAGGGTTGCAAACTATAATAATAATAATTATAATAATAGAAATGTGAATCATGATCGTACTTATAATAATTATAATTACAATAGAAGCACAAATTATAATAATAGATATAAATATGTCAGGAATGCCAACTATGATAATAGAAATATCTGTCAAAATAATAATTATAATATTAATGATCAGACCATAGCAGTTATTACAGAAAATGTCTCTGATGGGGGATTATTTGTCCCTCCCGTTGAGTCAGTTCATTCCCTTGATGGGGCAGGAGAGAGTACCGAGATCAGGCCCGATTTGGATTTAGTCTGTAGCTCGACGCATGCGGAGCAAGAGGGTAGTTTAAGTACAGATGTAGAAAATGGGATATTTGAAAATACTGTAATGACTGAATTGCGGGGGGGGGGGGAAGAGTACCGTAGCGCTCATGATTTAATTGCCGAGGCGCGAGTTGAGGAAGAACGAAGGACACTGAATTATTATTCCACCAATAATAATAATAATAATAATGATAATAAAAAAAGCGATAGTAGTAATAATAATAATAATGATAATAATAAAAATAATAATAATAATAATAATAATAATAATAATAATAATAATAAGAATAATAATAATAATAATAATAATAATAACAATAATATAATAATAAAAATAATAATAATAATAAATAATAATAATAATAATAATAATAATAATAATAATAATAATAATAATAATAATAATAATAATAATAATAAAAAAAAGCGATTGTAGTAGTAATGATAATAATAATAAAAATAATGAAAAAAATAATAATAATAATAATAATAATGATAATAATAATCGATGATGATAGCGACGATTATGATGATGTTTACTGGATAAACTTTGGAAATGAGAGGGATACGACCTTTTTAAAAAAAAATTGTGTTAATGTTGGAACTGCGATGATTGCAAAAAGAGCGGCTTTTATGAAATTTTATTCTATTACAGATAGGAGAAATAATAATAGTTATTTATTAGATTGGGGAAGTTCTTTAAATTTAATACGACCTTCAAAGGCAGATAGGAGTGGGGGTATAATGGGTTCCGTGACAGCAGCTAACGGAACATTGATATCTATTTATAATAAAAAATTAATTAAGATTGACATTGGACTTGGAAGGCAATTTGAATTGTACGCATTCGCTGCAGAGGTCAATTTCAATATTCTGGGGATGTCTTTTTTGGAGAAATATGGGTTCATTATTGACTTCAATTATAACTACATGCTTGACCCCGAAACAAACCGTAACGTCTCGATAGATAATGAAGCTTCTGTCTTCTTACGCCAAGTGCGAAATTCGTTCTTACCTTTATCTTGTCCCACTTTAGTGGAATAATTTTATCTTCTTCCCTCTCTCTGACGCTATTGGCGGAAAATGCATTGTAAGAAGGGCCTTAATGAATTATGAATACTTTATAATAACTCTCATGGCGTGAAGATCGAAATAAATAAATTGAAGGCGGTCTAATGTTATATGATAGAGGCTATTAAAATGAAATCAATTTTGTAATGGAATATTGTAAAATTAAGAAGGTCTTTTATGTATTTTATAACAATGTATTGTAAGAATAGAATTTGTATTTCGTAATAATAATGTCAAATTACTACTCAAAAAAAAAAAAAAAAAAAAAAAACGTGTAAGGGCAGGTTTCCCTACCCTCACTATAATAACTATGTATACTTGATATATGCATCCGTACATTAAATTTTAATTATTGTTTCATTGTATAAGAGAAATATTTAACGACTCTTTTGTGAGGGCACTTTCAAATGTAATGGGCAGCTGCGGAAACGTACGTCCAAACGGAGTGCCTGGGGTATGAAGTAAAGCAAAGTCAGTTAGCGTCTCATGTTATAGGAAGAGAGATGCGTTGGGACCTCACGTCATAAGAAGAGAGGTCGTGTTAAACCATTAGCTTGTTAAAAACCGGAAAATTGTGTTTGATCGTAGAAATTTATTATATTAACTTTCACCAATTTTATTAATGACTGTGAACTGGCCCATTGTGTTAACTTTTAAACATTGATACCTTTATTTACTATCTGATTTAATTAGTCTTAGAAATAAAAATAAAAAGTAATTACCCCTTTTTATTACCACTGTATTCAACTCTTCAAGGGTTAATACATATATATATATATATATATATATATATATATAAATATATGCTAATGTATTGGATAAATATGTACTATATATAATATAATATTATATATATTACTATATATTTATTTAAGAAAATAAATATTATTACTATATATATATATAGCTATGTATATAATAATATATATATACTATATATATATATATATATATATATATATATAATATATATATATATATATATATATAATATTATATATATATATATATATATATATATATATATATATATATATCTAAGGAATAGGATGTAGGTCTATGTAAAAAAATTATATTTATATTAAGAAAATATATAATATATATATATATATATATATATATATATACTTATATTATATATATATATATATATATATATTATATATATATATATACGATGCCGATGGACTGGATATAGAAATGGGACGATTGCTGATGCGGATGCGGATGCGGATGCTGAATCTTAAAGAGATGGGATGCGGATATTAAAGGAGTGCGGATGCGGATCGCCGGATTCGGGATGTTTACTCTTTGAAGTTTGAATTAAAAAATTATATATATATATATATATTATATATATATATATATATATATTATATATATATATATAATAATATATATATTATATAATTATATATATATATATATATATATTTTAATATATTATATATATATATAAATATATATATATATATAATATATATATATAAATATATATATATAATATAATATATATAATTATATATATAATATATAATATATATATAAATATATATAAATATAATAATATTATATATAAAATATATATATATATTTACAGTTGTCACCACCAATCACGGGCAGAACCCTATTCAAGGAGGGGGTGTAGCACACCTCAGATATTCATCAACTAACGCAAACTACGCAGATGAGCACAGACGCAGGCTTTAAAGTGAGAGAGATTAAATTCAGCAGAATAGACAGAAGATGGAAGAGAATTCCTTAGAACAGAGGTGGCAGGAAAGAAGGAAGCACCTTAGCGAACAAGCCTGGAGTTACCAATATCAACACAAAACTCATGCCCGACACGGCACCCTGTGCTACGCAGGGCGATGTAAAGGTGGTGGTACATGAGTGACAAGCTCCCTCGAGCACCTGCCGCTGCGGTATCTATAGAAAAGAGATAAAGACCCAGCATCGCGCCGTAAAGATAGAGGGTATAGTGAACTGGAAAGTGCAGAACATTTTATAGGCCTTTTGGCCTTTTGGCCTTTGCCTCGACATTATCCAAAAGCCAGGTGAAATCAGAGCCCCCCCTGATATGAGAGCATTACTCCATACAAGGGCGGATAAGGCCCTTGTATAGCTAGAGTAACTAAGAAGAGGAAAAAAAGTCTCTCAGCCCGAACAGAACTCCCAGTTTCTTTGAGGCCGCCCTATCAACCGTTGTGATGTGAGGTTTCCAAGACATTTTTTTGTTTATGTTAAGTCCAAGGATGTTTATATTGTCAACAGTAGAGACGAGAGAACCGTCGAAAGAGATAGGAAAGTTAGAAGGTATCTTATGAGAGGGAGATTTGTAGAAGTTGGGTTTTTAAAGAATTGAATTTCACAAGGTTCAGACGACCCCACCCGGAAATTCTATCCAGATCATCAAGAATAGAAATCGGAAAGATTAAGATAAGAGGCAATTCTAGAAGTAAAAGAGGGAGCAGAATTGAAATGAGTTGAAGAATGAAGGGTCGAGTCATCGGCATACGAGTGGATAGGAGTTAGATGTGCAGGTGAGAAGATCATTAATTGAAAAAGTAAGGAATAAAAGTAAGGGAGGTAAACAGAACCCCTGAGAAAACACTTTGACAGAAAAAGAAGAAGTCGCCCCCATCAACGAACAGCCGATATTGAGTGATTTGAAAGAAAACTAGATATAAGTAAGCAAAGAGAAGAAGGAAACCCAAAGGAGGGAAGCTTGGAGAGCAGTGACGCGTGTCATACCCGGTCAAATGCCTTGGATAGTGTCAAGCGCCACCACGCAAATCCTCTCCGTAAGTTCCTAAGAGCAAAAAACCATAATCAGTTAGATAGAAAGTATATCGCCAGTAGAAAAACGCTCGATTCCGAAAGCCGTAACTGGCGAATCGGAAAAAGTGAATGAGACTACAAGATGATCTAAGAAATAGAGTTGAGAAGGGTTTCAAAGATCTTAGATAGAAATTACAAGTGAGTGCTATAGGGCGATAGTTAAGAGGATCAGAGCGGCTTCCTTTTTTTCGAAACATCGGTTGGACATGTACGTGCTTCAACACTGAGGGAAGTATTAGTATTGAGACATAAAGAATATAGTTGAACGAGGGCGGGGTCAGCACGAAAGGACACTCCCTCAAAAACTCGGGGAGGAATGCTACATCCGAGCCACCCGCCTTCCTAACGTTCATAGATTTCAAGGGCCCCATGCACCCGATCAATGTAATCACAGGCAAAGGCAGAGGAAGGTGAGAGAGAGGAGGAGGAGGAGGAGGAGTGCAGAATCTTCTAGGGTTGAGTTAGGGAAAATAGGAGGCCGAAGAAGATTTTTCCTTTTCAGTTGGAGAATTAGCAACAGAACAATCAGATCGAATAAGTGGAGAAGACCAGAATTTACAGAAGTTGTTAGAGATGTTTTGGCAGAGGCCAGAAAGATTTATCAGTAGGAGAATCAAGGAGGTTAACGCACTTTCGTTTGATGAAAGCCCGCTTTGCTAGACGAAGAGTATCTCTGCAACGATTTCTAGCTGAATGAAAATTAGAAAGAGTGATAGAAGAACGAGAAATTTTTTCCACCCCCGATACGCACTGTCTCTAGCCTGAATGACCAAAGAGCAAGCACGATCGAACCATGGATTTTGAGGAGAGAAAGATTTAGTCTGAGTCAAAGCAGTCATTCCAATTATAGCTAGCGTAGAAGCGACGCAAGGCCCCCCCAATCGGCCCAATCAAACTGCCCAGAAAAAACGCAATATATATATAATATATATATATATATATATATATATATATATATATATATATATATATATATATAATATATATATATATATATTATAATATATAATATATATATATATATATATAATATATTATATATATAT
>JABUQX010050686.1:20000-22500 GCA_015478945.1 Trachelipus rathkii
TATATATATATATATATATATATATATATATATATATATATATATATATATATATATATATATATATATATATATATATAACAACTCCCAGGAAGGGCTTTCGCCCTGTCAGTTGGTCCAACATCTTCTTTTGGCCCGAAACTCTTAACCCTAGAGCATTTTAGAAAACCATTTCTTTTCGCAATTGTTTCCGATGCCAGTCCTCTGGTTAATACTCTCAGGTAGGGTTTTCGCCCTTTCAGTAGAACTAGCATCTTCTTTCATTAGGCTTCAAAACTCGTTCACCCAGAGGTCTCTAGAGAATCTTGCTTCTAGGGGCATAAGATTCTAACACTGGTCCAAGAGTAATACAAGCAAAAGGAAAGGACAGGTTGCTAGCTCTGTCAAGCCCTATAACCATAGGAAAATCTTCACTTTCACAATGACAGCTTCTGTAACCTCTCCAAAAATTTCTTTATAAATATATATATATATATATATATATATATATATATATATATATATATATATATATATATATATATATATATATATATATATATATATATATATATATATTCTTTATATATATATATATATATATATATATATATATATATATATATATATATATATATATATATATATATATATATGAAGTACTTGTGGCTAAGACTCTAAAATCCTCATCCTCAATCCGCGGATAGTGATTTTTACTATCCGCATCCGCGGATAGTCAAAAATCACCATCCGCTACATCTATAGTAAAGACATAAAGATGCAGGCGCAGCGCAATACATGACAAACAAATATATTTCAGTTTCGGAAACAAATGTATAACCAATTATAATGCAAATTATTTTTATTTTTATTATAAAACAGCCATTTTAAAATTAACAGTTTAATACTTTCAGTTTCAATTATAATAATAATAATAATAATAATAATAATAATAATAATAATAATAATAATAATAATAATAATAATAATAATAATAATAATAATAATAATAATAATAATAATAATAATAATAATAATAATAATAATAATAATAATAATAGTTCTATAAATTTTCGACTCCGACTCCGACTCCCCTTACACAGGAATTTTCGACTCCGACTCCGACTCCGACTCCACTTGCACAGAATTTTCGACTCCGACTCCGACTCTTGGAAAATTGCACGACTCCACGACTCCGACTCCACGACTCCGACTCCGACTCCGCAGCCCTGATTATTTTAAAGTGATAAAAGGGTTTAGTTACTTAGAACAGATCTACAGTTAAGGAATAAACGACACGACGAAATCGTTAAATATTCATCCCCAATTTCTTTTAAAAAATGTAAATCTAACTTTTCCTTGATATATCGATATTATTGCTCTTCAATAATTCTAGTTCAACAAAATTTGCTTAAGATGTATATCCAGATTTGTCTTGAATGACTCGATATTGTCGCTGTTCAATGTTCTATAAGAAAAATTATTCCACTTGTAATTCGCACTGATAGAAATTATTTTCTATTGTAGTTTGAAGTCGTTTGTGAGAAAGTTTACATGTCCAGTGTTACATCATTAAAATCGTATTTCAAGAGATTGTCTGTAATCAATGTTGTCAAAACTATTTAGGATTTTGAAAACTTGTTTAAATTTTCCTCTTAATCTTCTTGTACTTTAAATAATTTATGACGTTCTCGTAGTCTTTGCTCGTATCACTTCACAATTCTGGTGCTAATTTGGTTGCCTATTTTTAATGGTTTCGGCTTTTTCTATATCCTTTTAGAGATACAAACCCTGTACGGCGTAATCCAAATGAGGTTTAACTATCATTTTATAAAAGGAAAATATTATATTTTTAGGTTTATATTCAATGCCCCTGGTAATAAATTTAAAATTTTATTAGCTTTAATAAGAGCTCCATCGGATTGTTTTTCAAATTTTAAATCTTTATTATTCAATGCTCCTAGTTCATTTTCTTTTCTGAAAAGTTTGATAATTACACAACCTATTACGTAATCGCTTTCGCTGTTCCTACTCACAAAATGTAAAACATTGCAATTATCGGCATTAAATTCATGTGTCATGTTTATGACCAATTTACAGTCTTATTCAAATCATTTTGGAGTATTAGATAAACTTTCTCACAATTTAAAAGAAGAAGAAGAAGAAGAAGAAGAAGAAGAAGAAGAAGAAGAAGAAGAAGAAGAAGAAGAAGAAGAAGAAAAGAAGGAGAAAGAAGAAGAAGAGAGAAAGAAGAAGAAAAAGAAAAAGAATAAGAGAGAGAGAGGAAAGGGAGGAGGGAGGAGGAAGAGGAAGGGGAAGAGGAAAGAGAGGAAGGAAGGAAAGAGAGGGAGGAGGAAGGAGAGGAGGAGGAGGATGGTAGAGGAGGAGGAGGAAGGAGAAAGAAGAAGGAGAAAAGGCTGAGATATTAATATTAATGAATAATAATAATAATAATATTAGTAATAATAATAATGTAATAATAAAGTATGTGAGAAGATAATAATAATAATAATAATAATAA
>JABUQX010050686.1:35000-37500 GCA_015478945.1 Trachelipus rathkii
TCCCCATGATCCTTAAGGGCAGAAGACCATAGATCAGTGAGATAGGAAAGGATATCACCAGTTGATCTCGAACGTCGAAAGCCATACTGACGATCTGAAAGAAGGGAATGAGATTCTATATGATCGAGGAAATGAGAGTTAAGGAGAGTTTCAAAGACTTTAGATAGAATACAAGTTAAGGCAATAGAAGGATCAGAGCGGCTACCTTTTTTGGGGATTGGCTGAATAAAAGCGCGCTTCCAGCATTGAGGAAAAGTATTAGTATTAAGGCATAGGGAGTAGAGTTGAACGAGGACAGGCGCCAGCTCAGAAGCACACTCCCTCAAAACACGAGGAGGAATGCCATCTGGGCCACTGGCCTTCCGGACGTTCATAGATCTCAGTATCTCATGTACTCGATCATGAGTAATGACAGGTAGAGACATTGGACACCTGAGAGGGGATGGAGCAGGAGGAGGGGAGCCGGAATCGTCCAGGGTGGAATTAGATGAAAAAAGAAGACCAAAGAGATTAGCCTTTTCAGAAGGAGTGTTAGCAACAGAACCGTCAGAACGGAGAAAGAGGAAAGACAATAGATTTAGAAGTTATTTGAGATATTTTATATATATATATATATATATATATATATATATATATATATATATATATATATATATATATATATATATATATATATATATATATATATATATATATATATATATATTTGACAAATAACCACCAATTCACGGGTGAGCCCTTTTCAAGGAGGGGGCAGGAAATAAAATACAGGAAAGCCCACCCAAGCCCAAACCTAACGCAAATCTCTCAGGTGTGCGCAGACGTGGGTTTTAAAGAGAGGAAGATTAAATACAGTAGGAAAAACAGAAGATGGCAAGGAGTTCCACAGAACAGAAGTGGCTGGAAAGAAGGAGGCACCACAACGAACGAGTCTGGGATTTTCAATGCTCACGCAAAATTCATGCGAGAGCATGGCACCCCTTGTATTGCGAGGGCGACGCAATGGAGGTGGAATGCGAGTGGCCAACTCCTCTGAGCATCTACCGTTGTAGTACCTATAGAAAAGAGATAGTGCGCCAACGTCACGTCGCAGAGATAGAGGGTCAAGAGAGTTAGAAAGTAGGGGACAGTTAATTAGTCTCTTAGCTTTAGACTCAACTCTATCCAATAGAAGGGTGGAGCCGGAGCCCCCCCAGATGTGAGAACAGTACTCCAAGCAAGGGCGAATAAGGCCCTTATATAACTGGAGTAGCTGTGCAGAAGAAAAAAATTCCCGCAACCTGAACAGAACTCCCAGTTTCTTTGAGGCCACCTTAGCAACCGTTATGATATGAGGTTTCCAAGATAATTTTTTGTTTATGTTCAGACCAAGAATGTTTATGTTGTCAACAGGTGAGACGTTAGAACCGTCAAAAAAAAATAGGAAAGTTAGGAGGTGTTTTTGAGAGGGAGATGTAAAGTAGTTGAGTTTTCAAAGAGTTGAATTTCACAAGGTTGTGGTGGCCCCACCGGGAAATCCCATCCAGGTCGGCAAGAATAGAATCGGAAAGCTGAAAGACGAGAGGCAACTCTAGATGCAAAAGAGGAAGCAGATTTGAAATGAGTGGAAGAATGGAGAGTTGAGTCATCAGCATAAGAGTGAACAGAGTTAGAAGTACAGCTGAGGAGATCATTGATGAAAAGTAAGAATAAAGTTGGAGATAAAACAGAACCTTGAGGAACACCACAATTAACAGGAAAGGAGGAAGAAGTCGCTCCATCAACGAGTGCTGATATGGAGCGACCAGAGAGAAAACTTGACAAGAGTAAGCAAAGAGAAGGAGGAAACCCAAAGGAAGGGAGCTTAGAGAGTAGCGACGCATGCCATACTCGATCAAAAGCCTTTGATATATCGAGTGCCACCACCCAAGACTCCCCATAGTCCCTAAGGGCAGAAGACCATAAATCAGTAAGATAGGATAGTATGTCACCAGTTGACCTCGAGCGTCGAAAGCCATACTGATGATCTGAAAGAAGGGAATGAAACTCCAGATGATCCAGGAAATGAGAGTTAAGAAGAGTTTCAAAGATTTTAGATAGAATACAAGTGAGAGCTATAGGACGGTAGTTAGAAATATACTAGTATTAAGGCATAGAGAGTAGAGTTGAACGAGGACAGGGGCCAGCTCGGAAGCACACTCCCTTAAAACACGGGGAGGAATGCCATCCGGGCCACTAGCCTTCCTGACACTCATAGATCTCAGAATCCCATGCACCCGATCATGCGTAATCACGGGAAGAGGCATAGGAAACCTGAGAGGAGAAGAAGCAGGAGGAGGGATGCCGGAATCGTCCAGGGTAGAATTAGATGAAAAAAGGAGGCCGAAGAGATTAGCCTTTTCAGTAGGAGAGTTAGCTACAGAACCGTCAGAGCGAATAAGTGGAGGAAAGGCAGATTTACAAAAGTTGTTAGAGATGTTTTTGGCAAGAGGCCAGAAATTTTTATCAGTAGGAGAGCCAA
>JABUQX010050687.1:0-2500 GCA_015478945.1 Trachelipus rathkii
GGGGTGTGTGAGTAAGAGATCTCAATATTATTGAGATGTTAATACGCGTGATTTTATATGAATATCTCGACGTATATTATAGTATATATAATATATACGTATATAATAATATATAATATTATATATATATATATATATATATATATATATATATTAATATATATATATAATTATATATTTATATATCTATATATATAATATATATATTAGCATATATACATATATGTAGATATATATATATATATATATAGTATAAATATATATAATACTATTAGTAGTATATATATTGGTAGTAGGTGCTGCTCATATCGCCGAGATAATTAGCTATAGAGATATATATGATATATTATATATATAGGTATGATTATATATATAGTATTATATAAATATGATATATATATAGTATGAGTATATGAGTATAGTAATAGGTAGTGATATAGGTATACCTAAGTATAATTAGTGAAGGTAATTTATATATATTATATATATGTATAGGTGTATTAGTTATATACTTAGGAGAGTGGTGTAGTAGTATATATATTTATCTTAATAAATATATATATATATAATATATATATATAATATAGTAGTTGATTGTGATAGTGTAGTTAGTTAGAGGTATGATAGGTATAAGTAATATATGAGTATATAATATTATATCTCAAAAAAGGATGGGTATAGAGCAGGTGGTTTTTGGGGTGTCGGGAGATAATATGGAGAAGGTAAGGAAGGTGATTTGAGTTTCTGTGAGGGGAGAGTATGTGTGTAGAGGTAGTGACTTTTCTTTAGACAAGACGGTATCCATAAGTATACTAGACGTCTGGTGTAGGGTAGAGAGGTATCGGAAGTGATTAAAGTATGAATTGATTTTTGTGGTGTTGGTAGGAAGGAGAATGTGTTGAAGTATGTTGTGAATGGTTAAATCAGTGAGGGGTTTAGGAATGGATTATCGGATCATTATGTTGTTCTATGTAAAAATTAAGTTAGTGGGGACTTGGATGGAGAGGAAGGTGATACGGGAATGAAGTGGGTGAATTGTAGAGTGAGAAGTTTTAGTGAGCAAGGTTAATAAGGATAATTTATGTAAGAACGCTCGCAAGTAAATCAGTTGGATGTGAACAAGTTGAAACTGAACTAATCTGGAAGCAAATGAAGGAAGCAATTGTTAGCAGTGCAAAAGAAGTATGTGGGTGTGGTAAAGTAGGAAGTAAGAATGATAACAGTGAGTGGTGGAACTGAAAGGTGGATGCAAGCGGTAAAAGTAAAAAAGAAGCGTGGTTGAATGTACTAAAAGCAAATGATGAGTTTCAAAAGAAAGATGCTTGGAAATTATATAAGGAGGAAAAAAGGATGACTAAAAGTTTGCATACGTAGCAGAAAAGAAGAGGTAAATGACTAGTTTGGAAGAAGGAATGAATTGGAGACTTACAAGGGAATAGGAAATTCTTCTGGAAAGGAAGCGTGAAAGTTAAGATAGAATAAGGGGAACCTGCCCAGAATAATGAATAGGGATGGGTGTTTTTGTAACTGATCGAAATGGATGTGAGTGGAGTGTGGAAAGAGCACTTTGAAAATCTATATAATATTGGCAGTTGAAAAGGTGATAATGACTGTGTGTGGGTTTCGATGGTGCAAGAAGGAATAGGTATTTTGGGATGAAGTTATTAGCAAGGAGGAGGTAATGGGTAGAGTGAAGAAAGTTGAAAGAATGGTAAATCTGGCAGGTGTAGATGAAATTACTGGTGAAATGATCCAAGAACGGAGGCAAGATGTTGATTGATTTGGATCTTGAGTTTTGTGTAATTAAAGAGCGTTATGGAGGGTATCAGTTTTGAGGGATTGCGAGGAGAGCAGTAATGTACCCTTATATAAGGGTAAGGGAAGATAAGGGAACTGTAGAAATTATAGGTTATTTTAGTTTATTTGAGTGTTGTAGGGAAGTATATATGCTGGTGTTTTGGTCGAAAGAGTGCGTCGAGTGACTGAAGGACTGATTGGTGAAAACAAGGTGCGTTTAGGAGTAGTACGAGGATGTGTGGATCAAATTTTTACAATTGAAGCAATGATAGAGAAAATGAGGGAGAAGAAAGAATAAATTGTATTTAGGTTTATGGATTTGCAACAGATAGGCGTATGATAAGGTTAATAGGGAAGGCTCTATGCAGGTGTTAGTGATATAGGTTAGTGTTTGGTGATAGGCTTCTGAAATGGAATCAAAAGTATGTAGACGATAGTGAGGCGTGTTCTATGAATTAATCGAGCAAAAGAGATTGATATTATCAGTTAGCGAACTGAAGGCAGGGTTGTTGCTTATGTCTCCTTTGGTTATTCAATTTGTATATGGTGGGGTTATGAAAGAATTAGAGAATGGGGGTGGCATAGGAAATGGTGTTAGAAATGATGGAGATGAAGTGGAGGGTGCCCTATCCATTTTATAATGCGGATTATGGTTTTGTGTGACGAATCTGAAAAGTTTGAGAGAATTGGTAGAGAATTTGGC
>JABUQX010050687.1:12500-20000 GCA_015478945.1 Trachelipus rathkii
CAATTCTGAAATGGTATTCAATTCAGAGAAACGTAAAAAATAATCATATTGATTATACTGTCATAACTTGTATAACATTCAGATCATAATGTTTACAAATGTTTGAAAATATTCCTGTTATTTTTGAAGGGTCAAAACTGATTTGATTTTCAGATTCAGCATAAAAAATATATTTAAGTTCACCTACTCTCTCAGTTCCGAAAATTTATTTTTAATTTGTTAATCAGTGTATAAATAATAATAATAATAATAATAATAATAATAATAATAATAATAATAATAATAATAATAATAATAATAATTTACTAATATATAATAATTATATAATAAATAATAATAATACATAATGATCATAATAATAATAAAATACAATAATAATAATAAATATATATATAATGAATAATAATAATCAATAATAATAATAATAATAATAATAATAATAATAATAATAATAATAATAATAATAATAATAATAATAACATCAGAAGCCTTATGGTCCCCACCGGAGTTGACGAAAATAGATGTACCAAAAGTGATTTAGACTTTTCCAGTTGAGTAGATATACATCTGGGGTCAGAGAGATGGATAGAGAATGGATGAAACTGTGTGGAAAGAGGAATCTCACCGGCTCTCCTCAAAGGTGGATGTATACAATTAGAGAGCTCATAAGATCAGTGCCCATTACAATAGCGATAGTGCATAGAGAGTAAAACAGATCGATGACTAGTAAGAGATTTATGAGAGTTAGTGAGAGCAATAGTATTAACAAATTAAAAGCCGTAGACTCCACCTTCTCAATAAAATGTAGTATGTGTGGAATCACCCTGGAAATGTGATGCGTACTCCGAACAAGGGAAAACAACTCCCTTATACAGACCAAGCAACTGGAATGGTGAGAAGTTCTGAAGGCGCCTCAGAACACTATACCTCTTAGTTTATTTAGTTAGGGAGATAAAGTGATCTTCAAAATAAAGACTACGAGAAAAAATTACTAATAATAAGGGAAGAAGAAGGTTAGAGTTGAATGTTTTCGAATAAAATATTGCAGGTATATGAAATATTATATCGAATGAATTGATGAAGGAACCGGGATTTTAAGGTATTGAAATCAGCAATATTTTCTTTTCCCCCAAGTGGAGATACGAGAGAAATCAGAGTTCATCTGCTCCAATGTTCCACTCTTAGTATTAGTTATTTGCTGTTGAATGGTCGTCTTTCAAATTGGAAGGAGTAATGAAGGGTGGAGTTGTTTTCATTAGAACTGACAAATAGAAGAACAGTTTCTATAAAACGGCTGAAAGCGATGTCAGAGAGAGAGAGAGAGAGAGAGAGAGAGAGAGAGAGAGAAGAAAGAGAGATCGAAAAACGGGGGAAAGAGAGGTGAGAGAGAGAGAGAGAGAGAGAGAGAGAGAGAGAGAGAGAGAGAGAGAGGAGAGAGAAGAGAGAGAGAGAGAGAGAGAGAGAGAGAGAGAGAGAGAGAGAGAGAGAGAGAGAGCGAGAGAGAGAGAGAGAGAGAGAGAGAGAGAGAGAGAGAGAGAGAGAGAGAGAGAGAGAGATTCCGAAATAGGGAAGTTTGGAAATCTAAGAGTGACACGAGAGACTCTATCGAAAGCTTTCGAAATGTCTAGCAAAAGATTCATCAAAATGCAAGGTAGAGTGGAGGACTAAGAGTTAGAGATAAGGGAAAGTATATCACAAGTATTGGTTTCCTTACAGAAGTTATACTGAAGGCCTGAGATAAAATTAGAAGATTTATGATGTTTCCAGATCTTGTTAAGGACGGATTCAACTTTGGAAAGTACGAGAATTAAAACGATATGACAATAATTGGAGGGTTGAAAGGGATTTCACATCTTCAGCACAGCTTGATTGAGCTCACGCTTCCAGCATGAGGGAAAGATTGAAGTTTATATACAATAATGAAACAGTTCATAAAAGCAAGATGCAAGATCAGAAGCACTATATTTGAGGACCACAGGAGTGACTGTGATAGGGTCAGGAATATACTCCTTCTTAGTATTAAGTTTAGAGAGAGAGCAGATTTAACATCTTTAGAAGAAATAATTATGTTAAGCATGAATGAGTTGGAGGGAGGTGAAGAATTAGGAATAGCTCCGGAAATATGAGTGGAATCTCACGAAGCATACAAAGACTGAGTGAAGTGTTAAGCTTTAACAAAAGGTGATACAGCCAGTCAGAATATACTAGAGGAGCGAAAGAGGGGGAAGCAAAGTTAGGGCTGACATATTTTTTTAAAATTTCCAGATAGAACGTTAGGAAAAGTAACTAGAAGGATTGTTGCACTTTCTACGGAGAAAAAAGTTTTTAGTTTTTTGAAGAATCTAGATCCTCACAACTTTGGAAATAAATGTAAGAAACACGGGTTTCTGGAGTTTGAAGCTGGCGGTAATTTCTTAAGGCAGCTTTTCTGCTTGGAATATAGAGTGAGAACACGCAGAGTCAAACCAAAAGAAAGTAATTATTTAGAATGTACTCTTCCATGCCAGGTGATCATATCGGTTTTGCGATCTGCACATTCCGAGGGTTCACTCCCACTGAAGCAGTAATTATTCGATGGAAATCAAAGAAGTACTATCGTAAGTGTTACCATTTAGCATCACCAAATTACCAAAACTTTTTTCGCCAAAGCGGAGGTCGTTCCTGTGGATGACTTGAGAAGACAGAAATGAATCAGAGACAAAAAAATGATTGGAGGAACCCAGAGGAGGAAAGAGTTTAACAGAATAAGGAGAAAGATTGGAAGTTAAGGAAAGTTCTAGTATACTTGGTTCACCTCCAAGACGTTTGATAAGGGATTCGTGAGGAGATCGTTTGCTCATTGCTGTTCTGGATAGAAAAATGGTAGTATAGTTTTACCATCTGTATCTTGAAAACTTGAGGAAAGTCATTGACGGTTATAAATATTGAATCCACCTAAAATAATAATTGCTATGCTATTCTTATTTGAACAACTGTGCAAAAAAAAAAAAAAAACTTACTACTTATTAAGCTGCAACTAAGTTTGTTGTGTTTAAAAGTCATCATATTCTAAGCCATACCACAGTATTCTCTCATATTCACGATTCTCTCTCTCATCTTCACGTCCTCTCTCTCCTCTCTCTCTTCTCTCTCTCTCTCTCTCCTCTCTCTCTCTCTCTCTCTCTCTCTCTTCTCTCTCTTCTCCTTCTTCTCTCTCTCTCTTCTCTCCTCTCTCTCTCTCCTCTCTCTCTCTCTCTCTCTCTCTCTTTCTCTCTCTCTATTTCTCTATTTAATCAACGCAGCATTTTACTCTCCTTTAGCTATCACTTTAAACAATCGAAATTGGGAGTATGCGACTATTTTTACTGAATCTTATATGAACGGAAATAAATGCACATATGATAAATACCTAAAAATATTTTTGTTCCATATTTTAGTCTTTAAGAATTTTTATCCGCAATACAGGCTAATAAGTATTAGCATTAGTAATATGTGTGAGAGATAGACATCTTTATCCGCCCCAAGTTAAGGCAGTTTTTAAAATACAAATATGTGTTAGTAAATGTGTTAGGTGTAAAATTCCTTGCTGTTTAAATTGAAAAAAATCACGCTGTGCAGTTCTAAGTTTACTGATACAATACTATTTCAATTTTAGATTCTGAATTTCTATTATTTGTTATTAACCATAATATATTCTTTCCAGGTAATTTTGAAAAATTTCAAAAGCTTTAAGAATTTTGAAACTGCTGTATTTTGAGGTAAGTATCTTACAGTTAGATATTGAATAAATTATATAAAAAGTTTTCTTTATGTTGTTTATGTAGTTTATTTTATAACATACTTATGAGTTTACTAATATTTTATTACACTAAAAATAATTTGAAATAATAAAGAATAATTGTTCTTTCCATATTTATACGTCTGAAAATTTAAATTTTACTTTCCGGAAACAACTTTCGTTGAGACAAGTCAAGTATTTGGAATTGCAATAATGAACGGTTTTGGGGAAGAAGGGAATTAAAAAAAATAAAACTTTAAACTGTCATATGATTTCACTTAAATTACACCGACCTTCAAACCCCTAATCAATATTCTCCAACATGGTCCTGCCACTTATGCGGAGACTCGCACACAGAAATCCATATCCACGATCCCCACTACTCAATTAAATATCAACGGTATAAAATATAAACATAAAGAACTGCACTAAACCCTAACGAAATACAACATACACATTACACTTGTTCAGGAATCCAACCTTACCCAAAATATTTATCTTCCTGAATTTCCTAAATATATAGCCCTAAAACAAGAAATGAATCCACTCAAATATAGCCTAATCACACTTACACATAAAAATATTCATTTCCGAAACGCCACAAATCACACACGCAACTCCTCATCAACAATGACCAAATTGCCACTTACCAATCAAAAGAAATACAAGTCCAAAAAAACATGTATTTTATTTAATATTTACATCCCTCCATTTACATCCCAACACTGCCCGCTTGATTATTTTCCTGACATGTCCCCCTTAGCACAATGCAACAACTTAATATTAGTCGGGAACTTCAATGCACACCACCACAACCCCGCATGATTTAATACTGCCTCTCTCTCTCTCACACAAAGACAAACATACACACACACATGCACCAAGTGGTGATACACTTAAATACAACTTATATTCACTCATCATCCTTGACAACCAAAATCAACCTACTCGCCGACCTTTACAACATAATCAGAACCCCGTATCCCCGTATCACCACAACCTGGCAAACATTTCATACTCTCTCCTCGAATCACATTCCAATACTATTCGCAATTCAACAAAACAACAAAATTCTCAGCCAAAATATCGATGTAATATTCTTATGTCACACTACTAAAAAATTAGTCACAAACCCACAAACCTACTAACAGACAAAAAATTTAAATTGGTTTAAATAGTTGAGTTGAAAATTAATCAAGAAGAATTCACTCCGTTAGAAGTATTCAGCCTTATTAAAAACCTTAAAAACTCACAAGAAATAGGACCCGACCATGTATACAATATTCACCACAAACACTTAGGAATCAACGCTATCATAGCCATAGCACAAATATTTAACGTTGCATGGAAAGCCAACACTTTACCACCATTATGGAAACCAAGAGACCACCTAATAACACAGCTTCTCACGTACCTATACAATTACTTTTCTACAACATCCAAAGTATTTGAAAAATTAATCCTCCTTAGAATTTTCCCCTTTGTCACTCTATCAGAATCACAACATGGTTTTCGACAAAAGCATTCTACTACCACTCTTCTAATTGATCTAATCCAACACATTCTTACTTTTTAACCAAACTTCCCACCCTCATAACGTATTCTCCTTGTAGCAATATACATTAACAAGATGTTTGATACGGTTCTCTGTCACCTTCTAATAGACAAAGTTTTCCTATCCGGTCACACAGCTTTTGTCATCCAAGGGCACCATTCCTCCCGTTCATACAAATTATGTAATGAATTCCTCCAATGAGCCTTTCTTTCACCTACACTCTTTAACTTTTATATGCATGAGCTCTCTCATCTCGCTTTCCCTTCCAGAAAAAATAATAGTTATGCAGATGATCTAACAATCACAGATCAAAATCCTCTCTCTTCTCTCTCTCTCTCTCTCTCTCTCTCTCTCTCTCTCTCTCTCTCTATATATATATATATATATATATATATATATATATATATATATATATATATATATATAATATATATATATATATATATATATATATATATATATATATATATATATATATATTATATATATTATATATATATATATATATATATATAATAATATATAATATATATCTCTATATATATATATATATATATAATATATACCTATATATGATCATATATATATATATATATATGATATATAAGATTTTTGTATGGAGATAGACAATTTCCAGAGCCTTCTACTTTCTCGTTACAACTTGTTTTTTTTTGGAAATCATTATCATCATCTAGTTTCCTGATGAATTCCTCCTCTTTTCTTCTAAACTTATCTTTGTGATCACCTGTGAGTTCTGCGTTAGGTTGGAATTGGATAGGTTAGTTTCTTTGTTCTTCCTTTAATGTCCTCTACTTGAACTGGACTGTGTCAGTGTAAAAAACTGTTGCTGCTTTATTTCTCTTAAATTTCATTATCAATGACTATCAATGCACTTTTCAAAACAACAGTGTAGCTTATTGGCAAGAAAGAGCTCATAACAAATGGTTGGAAATAAGCATTCATCAAAAGATAAAATACTCAGATGATTCTTACATCACCACAACAGTAAAAGTAAATCTACTCGCACTCAGCAATAGGAGTTACACTATAGATATTTGAATACTGGGCCAAAGCGAGAATTCCAAGTTCAGCATACTACAACTGCAGCAAACAGGTCGAGTGGAAGCATCAGTAATGGAAGGCGTTGCATAAAAATCATAGTCACTAGTCAGTTATACACCACAATGAAAAAGCAATCTGAATAGACTGCATGACCTATATGTAGCTCCTAACTCTGATGTTCCTCAGCATAGGAAGAACAAAAATAATAAGGCTTTTTGAGGACACTACGACAGAAAAAAAGAAGACTTGCGTGTTTGAGAGGAATAGACATAAATTTAGATAATCGGGAAAAGGGTACTCAGCATGAAACGTAGAATATACAATCAGAAATCAGACTCAATTGTGTTGTATTTAACGGAAACCATTGAAAAAAAACGATTATGACGCCGGAGATTGTTCCTATCTTGAACTGAGCAGGATACCATATCGAGAAGCTGTTCATATCTTGCGACATCTTTCTTTCAGTCTTGAACATCATGTCAGCAATCTGTCAATGAACAGAGAAACATCATCCAAAGCAGCCATATGAAATAAAGTATATTTAGTGATTGAACGCCGAAAGAGCTAATGACTAATTTCCCCCCTTATATTCTCATTAACAGTACATTAGGAAAGTAAACTTCCTCCAAATCCAAATTCCAATCCAAATCCAATCCAGTTCCCCCCAAATCTTACTTGCAACAATAATGTCGATCACCTGCCAATTCTAATTTTAGGTGAAGGTTGTACAGAACCTCTTAGTGTTTTGAATATCTCTGTAGGAACTGGTAAATTCATAATGTAAGAAATGCCTCATTTAATGGGGTTTGTCTGCCTGAATCCCAACCTTTTCATTTGACAGAGCCGCACTACATACTTGACTCAGGAGTGGAACATGTACTATGATCGATCAAAGATTGAACAAACCTTTCCAATTTTGACATCACATCATAGAAATCATACTGGGGAAAGTGGTAGTATTTTCCCTATATTGGAAATTTCAATTCCTGATTGAAGTGTGAAGAACCGTCAAAGACGTTACAGGCAAAAATAAATGAACAATTAATGTATATTCATGCAGTGTGCGTATATTATACAATTTTAGTCTATATAATGTAAGTTATACATTATGTATATAAATCATATT